>JBBPMF010000958.1:0-14102 GCA_038090175.1 Austroboletus eburneus
GCGCGTGTTCCTCCTCCGCCATGAATTCATGAGCATCCTGCGAGTACGTATGACAGAATTTAATGCAGATTCGATCTTGACTCTCGAGTTCCGTTCCGAAAAAGATGAGCCTGCCCTCGTCGATGTGTCCGTCGTATTTGAATTTGATCTCTTCGCCATCGCTAACTCGTTCGTAGCTTGTTGGATACGGGAAAAGCGTAGTGGTTTTAAGGTTGAAACCAGTCCTAATATTGGAAGCGGACCTAGACGCAGCCTTGGATTCAGATTTTGCTTTGTTCGAAGACTTGGGGCTGGGTTTCGTCATTATGATCTCCCTCGATCGAAGTTTTTTTTTCACGATTTCAGGTGGTTTATTGGAAGCCTCTAGCACATTGGCGGATTCCGGGTCTGCTTGAGATGGCGCCTGAAATGGATTAGCCATAGACTCGAATTCAGGAGCAGTTTCAACTTCACGCACAGATTCGGACTGAAGCCCTGATCGAAGCACCCTCTCACTTCCAGCTTGGTCATTGGAACGCCCCGGTGCATTGGGCGGTGTTTGAGTATCTGTCTCGCTTCCGAGTGGGCTGTTGGAAGGCTCCAACGCATTGAGAAGCCGAGGTGCCTGAGATGTATTTGGCTCCTTCAACTCCTTGTAGTATTTCTTAAGCGTGTCGACCGCTTTTCGAAACGCTACCAGATGACGCGTCATGCTTCTCTGCTTATCATTCTCGACCTTGTGAAAATCGAACTCGGCCAATGAAATTTTAGATATGACCGGTCGGAAGTTCCACGCTGCACCCGAGAAGGCGATCGTCGGCCCTGTGTAAACGACAATCAGCTCATCAAATAATTATAACGATAATCCATCGCAGCCACTGACCTACAATCACCACCAAAAGGCACGGAAGGCATGAATTCGCATACATGGGAGCCATCCCTCTCGTTGCCTCCAAGTAGTATGCGATGGTTTGGTTGCGCGCTTCTTCTAAGGAACCTTCATTCTTCACCTCCAGAATCACACAACAGTGACCATTCTCCAAAATACAACCGTCCATCTCAAACTTTTCGATCATACGGACAGCATCTTGCAACCCTATCGCGTAGTGTCTTTTGAGTATCTCGACGAAAAGAATTTCGCGATCTTTTTCGTACTTGTGATAACCTGCCATGTTTGCTGCGAGCTCCCGGATGAGATTGTTGTCCTTCTGTTCGACTTCGATGGTCTCGCAGTCCTGCTCTAACTCGTCAAAGACAGGATGGAGTAGCCCAAGAGGGATGGTATCTTGCTGGTGACTAGGGCGAGCACACGCCACCGCATATTTTTTATTTTGTCGGTCTGCGAATTCCGGCGCTTTGGCTATGACAGACGGTCTGTCCCGTTTGACACCGTCCACAAAGGACTGTCGTACTAATCCGACCGCATCTACAGGCTTTAGACCATGTCTATGCGTTGATAGCGCTTGCTTGGATGAGTCTAGGACATGGTTGAGTCTCAGTTGCATGACGAAGGGTTTGCTTACCCCGGTCGCTTTCATAGACATCGGCAACAACGCGCGCGCGCTTAGAGAAAGGAACGTCTTTGAAGCATTCACTCAATTGAATTTCTCCTCTGATAAGCTCGCCCTCTCTTCGTCCATTCAAAGTTTCCTGGAGTTCGTCGTCTGCGCAGGAGATCTTGTAAATAAGCAGCTGTGCTTCTGATACATCTTTAAACCCATGATGAGTCTGCTTGATCGCATGCTTGAGGTCACCGATGTGGCCAAGCTTTGAGCACGATATGGTAAAGAACTCCAGAGCATCTGCTCCTCGTTTCCAGCACCAGACGTCCGGTGGGATATCTGGATATCAAATAAGGATTAGGGTGGGAAATGATAACATTAGCCACATACCGACGATGAGGTTGAGGTTGGATTTCGGTGGTGGCGTTCGGAAAACCTGCGATAGCGAGTGTCCGAAATCCATGTCTTCACCAAGCATGGATATAGAAAGTGCTCCGAGAGGCTGCTGCATGCGCTTTCCAAGAGGTATTTGAAGATCATCTGGAACCTTGTAGACAGACAACGAGTCGTGCTGAGCAAGATAGGGTGTTTTGACAGTGATGAGCTCTAAGAGCTCGCTGACGCTGACGTCGGACGAGACATCTACTTTCCTAAACTTATCCAGATCCTGTCCGCGAACCCAGTAGGAAAGCGACCATTGGGAGTTGGACATCTCGAGATGGTGGTAAGTTTGGTGGTCAAACGCCACAGACGCGTCTTGATATAACACATCACTCACGTGATCCCACGCGCCACAATCATAATGGGCCCACACAGCAATAACGGCAAGGACAATGCGAAATGTATGCCCCCACTGTCATCCTCGATCAGGCATACCACTCACATGCTGTCTGTTCGCCAGCATGCCCACAATATCCATGATGATGGGTGGGGACAATGCGATGGCGCCGAGATATCGATATCTTACCACCCATCTTTACCTGGCAACCTCAGGCCACAAGGTCTCAATAGTGAGGTAACGCAAAGACACCGTTCGCATTCCCCTCCCCTACTAGGACAACACAACGGCGCGCCACTGGGACAAAAACGCAACGATGTACCCATTTCCACGATCACTGTAAGATACACGGGAACAATAAATGTGTCTTGCTCGTTGGAAATGGCTTAGTGGTGTGGGTGGCGCCTGTCAGTTGATACTCCCGCTTGCTGTGGTCAGGCAACAAGTCAAGCTCGGCATCTCTGCGGAGGAGAGCAAAGCGACACGTACTCGCTGTTGCGTAGCAAATCATACAGCAAAGTAAACCCATCCGTACGTTCCTGTAATTGAACTCACCTCGAGGCTTGAATTCAACATCAAACGAAGGGAATGATAAGAGATCGCGAAAATTCCAAGGGTTTTCTCAAAGTCTCCGTACGTACGTATCGTAAAGTCCAAACCGTATTGACTACTCCGACTTTGGACCGACGAATAGCATCATATCGGCCCCAAGTATCATATACTGCAGCAAATCGGAGTCGATGCTACAAGTCATGTGATTCACATCGCCCGACGCTAGCCTGATTGTGCTAGTCCAAGCCGTATTGAACACTCCGACTTTGGTCTTCGAGACCAACGAATAGCATCGCTACACATAAGTAATCCGATGGCCCTGCAAGGTTTGAAATCAAATCGGGACATCGCCGGTCTCCTTGTGGTTTGTGTTGCCGATATTAGTACTGGTACTTATCATCAAGGGGTACGCTTACCGCAACTTGCAAGGTCTACATAGGGCCATTGGCCTCATTCCCAAGTGTCATAACTTGATTTTCAGGCGGGATCTTTAGCGACCATAAACCATTTCAAGCCCTATGAAAATGCGGGGAATTCAGCTCCACGAGCCTGAGCACCTCTGAGACCCACTGTTCCACCGACTCTAATGTGAAGCGTTTTCTGTCTCTCCTTCATGCGCGTGTTCTCTCTGCGACAAACTTCGTAGCTGCTTTCCCCATCCGAGTCTCCTCTCTGATAATTGTGCTGAGCATAGTACCATCGACATCATTTCGATATTAGACGGACGACTCGGTATGCGAGCCATTTCTATTGAGAGCTGCCAGTGATGACAACCGTAGTAGTTGATCTCTTCCGACGCTAGATCCCGTCCCTCAGCGTTGACACAAGAATAATAATTTCAGAGGTGGAGCGAAAGCATGAACTTCGAGTGCGACATATGATCGGGACGCCATTCGGATGAACACGGATTGCTCTCCGCACCAACTCCGCTGGTCTGCCAAATTGTTCTCTACTTTGACCGAACAACATTCAAGCCATGCTAGCTACGAGAGCGTCGACCGCAAAACGTCTGGCACGCTCCTTTGCCACCGTCGTCGACTCCAAAGCCTCTGGTATAAAAGTCGCTGCCGTCGACAACGGCCAGCCAACAACCGCCGTCACCTTCCTCGTCAAGGCCGGCAGTCGGTACGAACCAGGCCCAGGTATCGCCCATGCCCTGAAAAACTTTGCTTTCAAGGTCTATCTTTCATTCTCTTTCACAAATTGTTGCTCACGACGGGAAAACAGAGCACAGCAAGGCGGTCGACGATCGGAACTGTACGAGAAAGCGAACTGTACGGTGGTGTTCTCTCTGCCGGTCTGTCTCGTGAATATCTCACTTTCACGTCCGAATTCCTTCGTGGTGACGAGTACGTGTCTTTTATTCACTCTCCCGCGGATGTGTCCCAACCCACCGTTAGGTCGTTTTTCACATCCGTGCTCACCTCCATTCTCGCCACCCCCAAATTCCATCCGCACGAGTTCACGGAATACGTCCTCCCTGTCGTCCGTGACGAGGCTACCGCTGCTTCCCAATCACCAAGCACTGTCGCCATCGAGGCTGCACATACGCTCGCATTCCGCACCGGTCTTGGCGCGTCTCTCTTCGCTGGTCTTCATGCACCCGTCTCCCTCGAGTCCGTGAAATCTTTTGCAAAAGAGGCTTTCACGTCGGGCAACGTTGCCGTCATCGGTACTGGCATTGATTCGGCGCGTCTTGCCGAGCTGGTCGACAGCGCTCTGGCAGATGCCGCCCTTCCCACAAGTTCCCCCGTCACGACCACGCCTTCGAAATATTTTGGTGGTTCGACGCGAATTGACTCGCACGACGGTCCTCAGACCGTGTTCATCGGCTTTGGTTCGACGACCCCTTCGCCTGTGCTTTCTGTTCTCAGTGCACACGTCGCGCCGACTCAGTCGCTCAAGTGGCCTTCTGCGCCACGTTCGGCTGCAACCGTCACCCCGGTCTATCTTCCTTACTCGGACGCTGTCTTGACTGGTGTCCTGGTGCAGGGTGCTGACACGAAGAGCGTCACCGAGGCTGCCAAGGCTGTCGTTGAAAAATTGAAGAAGCCTCTGAACGCGGACGAGCTCAAGGTCGCTGTTGCACGCGCAAAATTCGGTGCTGCTGCTGCTGTCGAGGGCAGAGAGGGTCTCGTGGAGGCAATTGGTAGCAAGGTGTGTTATTCATCAACGCATTGTCAGGACGCTCGTTGACGGTCTTCGCTTTCAGATTTTCTCGAATGCGAATGCCTCGACCGAGAGCACTTTGGCTGCGTTTGACAAGGTTGATGCCGCTGCTGTCTCCAAGGTCAGTGTCTGGCAAGGTTTCCGGGTCCTCGGTTACTGAACGTCTACGTTTTAGGCCGCTTCTGAGCTTACCGCAGCTACGCCGACGTTTGTCGTTGTGGGTGACGTCAAGGCACTGCCATATGCTGACGAGCTTGGGCTTTGACTTGCCATGACCTAGTGGGGAGTGGTATACCTTGTCGGGATGTAATGACGATAGAATAGAGTCGTTGAAAAACTCCGGCTTGCAATATTTTCTTAAGGGCTCATCTGGACTCAGCATTTTCTGATAATTTTTTTTGTGCATGATCATCTGAACCTATGGTCGTCAAGTTACCCGACCTGTTGCTGATGTCGTGCGTAGAGGTATGACCACAATTTTTGATCGATCGTCCCTTGTGAAGGGGAAACTATGCAACTCGATCGTGACTCCATACGAGTGCCGAGCAAGGACATGTTGGCTGCTGGTTCGGGCAAGAATGACGAATGCAAGGGAGTTTGGAAGGCAGCCCCTGCTACGAAACGCCAGTCATGAAGAGCGCAAGTAATGCAAGGGAGCCTGGCTTGAGAAGGTTTCTTGTGAAACGGGGACTGGAGAGAAGAGTGGCGACTGTCCTCAAGATGATCACGGTGGAACTTCAAGTTCGTTTCATACATGGCTCTAAAAAAAAGTAGAGCATGTCTAGCTGACAGGCTCGAGTTCAGAGCGACGTTGAACGCTCATAAGTGTATATCAAAGCTTGCGAGCGTAGTTTCGATTTGTGTCGTCACGGTGGTTCGGGGCAATGCATCAAGGGAGAACAAGCCTCGAAACACACTCGCGTGGGTTTCTATCTTGGGGTGTTACAACCAGCGTATTCAGCGGCGCATCGGGGTCAAACCTGCATTGAAAAGACGTATCCGTACTTTTTGCCTGAGAAAAAAAAAAGACAGCAGTATGACTGTGTGGATATGGATATAAGGAGCCAACCGTCCACTAGAGATACTATCAGTGAACGAACGTGACATGAGATTTCCTTACTCACACCAATCTTCACGTGCGTCTTTTCGTTGCCCGAGGTTTCGGAAACTCTAATGGCGTATTGAGCACGGCCCTCTTTGTCTCTCCAGCACTGTCCGGAAGACCAAGTCGTTTGAGGTCGGTTACTGTCAACTTGGTAATCTTGCAACCCAGCGATTTGAACAGCATGTTGATACTAACGGCCGTGAGTGATTCAGAAAAGAAAAGATTCTCAAAAAGACGCACGTGGAAACTTTTTGACTCAAATCGTTGGCGATAAGCGTCGTGTCTGTCGCGTAGTCGTCGATACGAAGACATAGAGCAAACATGTGTGTGAGCAACAGCGTCTCCGTTTGAGACGTCGACTGCGGGCTAGACGGTGGGCGTCAGTAAAAGGTGTCGTCTTGATTTAGCTAGATTCCCAACTCTGTCGATCCTCTCGGAGTTTCCGTGAATCTAGACATGAGGCCGTCGATGATGATAGACGGGACGGAGGAAAGCTTGTCATGAACGGTCGACTTGTCGAATTTACGAAGGGTCAGGTTCCGGAAAGACATCATGATAGAGATGTACATCAAGATCTTTCTGACGAAGACAAGAGTGAATCAGTCAATCACGGGTAAAGAACTGACGAAACCCACATGTGTGTCTTGCTCGGCGAAGGAGAAGACAGGACGAGATTCAAGTGCTGATTTATCCAGTTTGATCGTTGATATGCGAGGAAGGCCTTTTGCTCCTTGCCCGAGCCGGCCTGCATGATCGCTGAAGGTGACAAGGCCTTCCATTCCACTTCAGGGACGATATTGTGCAGAGGGTATATTTCAGATGGGGTCTGGGCACCTGCGTCGTGTGATGGTACCAAACGCGTATTGTCGGCCGTCGCTTGGACTTCCTCTGTTGGACGCGCGTCAGACCCGGGCGGTGTGATGAACGGAAACGTACGTCTGGAGGGTAAAGCCTGTGTGTTCCGTTGGATGCTTTCCTGCAGGTGGTCCGCAACGGCCACCATGGCGGACACATCGACCTTGTTTCGTTCTTGGGCCTTGATGGCTTGCTTGGCCTTTTTGGTACCAAAGGACTCGCCGAGGGCAGCGCGTGCTTCGAGGCGTTGCAAGGTGGAGACGGGGGCGGGTTCGGTAGACTTGAGAGCCTTGACTTGACGTGTGAGGACGTGGAGGGGCGCCTCGCGAACGGTCGTCGTGTTCGTGCGTTTGTTGTGGACTGCGACAAAGTATCTGGACGAGGACGAGAAGGAGACGGGTTGTCGACAGGAGGAAAACTCGACGGCGTCGGTCTCGCCCGCGATCAAGGTTGGCAGTTCGGCAAAGGTAGCGCCGTCGTCGACCTGCAGATTTTCGGTCTGGTAGCAAGTGAAGTGGGTGGACTCGGCTGGAACGATCGCAGGGAAATCCGCTGTGGCGAACGTTCTCAAGCACGACCACTTGCGAGCGATTTGGCTGCTCACCAAGGACAGGACCCAGCTGCGATTTTGGCTGGTCTGACAGCGCCAACGAGATCTTGCGCTCGTGGTCATCGCGCTTTCGCTTTTTTGAGGTCGTGGTCATTGTTGACGACGGTAAGTGACCACTTCACACAAAGTCAAAAAGGTCTCACTACGCTCGGCGTTGCCAGCTCGCTGTCGTGCTCGACGTTGCGCTAGTTGCCTCTACTATCGTTACTCGTTTCGTCCTTGTCGCGACCCACCGCCAGCGAACTTGACTCTGCCACCATGTCCGAACATCCCTCGCCCCCTCAGAGCTCGTCCATTTCACCAGTACCACCCAGCCATGTAAAGCGAGAAGCGGACCGGTCCCCCAAGCTGGATAGCCTCGACGACGCCAAGTGGTCCATCAAGGCAGAATCCCCGCCCCCTCTGCTCAAGCGCGAAAAGTCGGAATCCAGCACGCCAGCGCCAGCAAACGGAAAACCGAAGCGGACAGGTCCTCAGCTCATAGGCGACCTCCCCCTCGCAGACAAGGCTGCCCGGGCGACGTTCACCGAGCTCCCCGAAAATCACTACCAGTACAACACACTCGGGCGCTCGCGAGAGGCTTTGGAGAGCATGACGTGCGATTGCATCTACGAGCATGGTCAGTTTTACCGTCCTTTTTCTCTTAGCAGTAGTCTTGAATACGTAGTAACCGATCGCTCTCTGGTGACCCATGTACCCTCGGGCACTCTTCCCCCGTCGTAGGTGTCGACGACCCGAGGGATGCTTGTGGCCAGGGCTCCGATTGTATCAACCGACTCACGCAGGTAGAGTGCCTCTCAGACGATTGTCGCTGTCGGGCCCACTGCCAGAATCAACGGTCTGTCTTTGTCCCCTCTCCTCCACCTCTTGTCCTCACGCCGGCTGCTTTTGCCAACACCCAGGTTTCAACGCAAGGAATACGCCAATATTGAGATCGTGCTAACCGAAAAGAAGGGATTTGGGTTACGGGTTGCGTCGGATATATCCAAGTATGTCAACACCACGCTCATCGCACCTTAAGCAACTTACGATTTACACGGGACATGCCCAGGGATACGTTCATTTACGAATACATCGGCGATGTCGTCTCCCATCCGTCGTTCATGAAACGCATGCGGGATTATGCTGAAGAAGGCATCAAGCATTTCTACTTCATGATGCTACAAAAAGACGAGGCGAGCATTTTCGGTTCTCCCGTGCCACCCTAGCTCATTCCGCGGCTCAGTACATCGATGCGACCAAAAGAGGCGGCATCGGGCGTTTTGCGAATCACAGCTGTAATCCAAACTGCTATGTCGCCAAGTGGCAAGTCGGCGAACGAGTCCGGATGGGTATCTTTGCAAAACGGCCGATCAAGAAGGACGAGGAACTCACGTTCAACTACAACGTGGACCGATACGGGTACGTCTATGTGGCCACTTTCTGACGGACATGTCCAACGTTGAATTGTTAACTCAGACACGATGCACAACCTTGCTACTGCGGCGAACCGAACTGCGTCGGTCTCCTTGGCGGAAAGACTCAAACAGATATCGGCGGCATGGACGATCTATATCTCGACGGTATGTTCCTTTCTCTGAACTTTGCAGCCTAAACGATGTCTTCTCCGTAGCTCTGGGAATTACCGACGAGGAGAAACTGGGCCTCAAGGGCAACAAGAGGAGAAAGAGCAAGAAACTTGACGAGGATTACACGGTACGTTCAAACGTTTGGGTTACATCAGGTTCCAGATTTTCGACACTTTATTACAGCCCGAGCTCAAGCCTCTGGTCGAGAAAGACATTCCAAAGATCGTACAAGCAATACGGCAGACGCAGAGCAAGAAAATGCTCACCAAACTCCTTACTCGAATAAGGGTACGCTCCATCACCGTCGTTGAGTATTCATAAGCTGATCTGGGTCACCAAAAGATCACGGAGAACGAAGCAGCTCTACGTCAAATCATGCGATTGCGTGGGTTCAGTCTCATGACCAACATCCTTCAGGATCATATCAAGGACATCGAAGTCACCATTCTCGTTTGTTTTCCATCTCTGCCTTTTTCTCGGTCTCGTTTGATGTATTCGTGAAAAAGGCTCTCGAAGCCATGGTCAAATGGCCTCTCATTCAACGGAACAAAGTCGATGACTCCAAGATCCGGGTTCCGGTGCAAGCTTGTGCGCAATCGGAGAATGATAATATGAGGTCATTGGCTGCCAAGGTCTGTTTGCCTTCATTTGTAGGCGAACGTGCGTATTAACATTGGACACGAAAAGCTTCTCGGATACTGGGATTCCCTCGAGGTAGCATACCGTATACCAAAGCGACTCAAGGCAGTGCGTATGCCCCCCCTCGACTTCGCAGCTGATCGTTTACAACACGTGTCATTAGAATGGTGAGGAAGAGACGGCGGAGTTATCATCCACCGTCGTCATTGAGTCGTACGATGATAATCGGCCTATAAAGAAGACGCGGCGGTGCGACGATGTCGCATTCGAATTGAAACCTGCAGGACAATCAGGGGCGCAGTCTGCACCACCCCCACCCCCAGATCAACTCGTATTAGACCCGAGGGAGTTTGCCAAGATGGAGGCTATGAAATCTGCCGGGGAACAAGAGGCTAAGAAGAAAGACATCGCGGGTATCATCGCCGCTGCGAATGCTGCAGCTGAAGCCGAAGCTGCACAAGTAGCTAGTGCTGCTGCTGCTGCTGCCGCTGCCGCACCACCGCCCGAAATAGTGAAAAAGAAACCGAGGACGCCGAAAAAATCAAAGGAGGATCGAGAGGTAATCAAGGAGAAGCGACTGTTGAAGCTCGTGGGTGCGGTCGTGGTGAAATGTATGAGCAAGTATGCGGGCAAGATAGAGACGGACGTGTTCAAAAAGTATGCCAAGGAGGTGCGTCGTCGCTTTTCACCTCGCCCGCGTATGCCCATGGTTCACTCGCCCTTGGGCTTCGCAGTTGACCCACCTCATCGCGGAGAAGGAGAAAAAGTCGAGTTCGTACAGGGAGGGCCGACTGGACGCGCTCTCGGACGAGAAAATTGGCAAGATCAAAAAGTTTGCCAAGGAGTACATCGCCAAGGTGCTTCGCAAGCTCGAAAAGACAAAGTCCAAGCACCCGTCGTCCAAACCGTCGCACCGCAAAGAGCGGGATCGGGACCGGGGACACGAACCCTCGGGATCCACGTCTCTGCTCGACGCAGGGGATGGAGACGACGACGGGGACGACGTTGACGGGGACGGAGAAGACGTCAAGATGGCCATGTCTGTCGAGCAAGCTATGGACCTCGCGTCTGACAGCGAGGACGAGCAGGAACGTGCCGAGGTCGACGCAGACATGGACATGCAGCAGTCCTCGGACGAACTGGATCACGATCCATCGCCGATGGAGGGCGTATCGTCGCACGTCCATCCGCCCGCGCAGTCGGTGAGCGTGACACCGATCACGCCGCCTCATCAGCAACAGACGCTCGACCCGAGGTTGAAGCATCGGACCGAAGAGTCGGGGTGGGATCCAGATGGAATCCGGGTGGTCAGCGAACAGGAGGACGATTCGTAGGTCGTTGATGACGCTTTTATCTGGGGGAGGGATCGTCGTTGGCGAGTAACATCGCTATTTATGGTAAAGGCTATCCGTACTTGCGCACTAGTTCTCTTGTTGCTCTCTCTTTTTTTCTATCGTTTCGAATTCGGGAGGATTCAGTTGTTGTAATTTGGATGACGAATTTGTTGACTAGTCACAGTGGCCAGCCTGATCACTACATACTGTTTTCCGTACGACATGATCATTTCGGTGCGACGCCGTGCCGACTGCCCACCGTGAAGACTATAGGCGGGTTTCGCCGTGGTTCGGCTCCCGATCGAGGGTGCCATCGGCCGGGCTGAAGCTGAGGAAACGCTGTGAAGCGCGATCTCTTATCGTTCCCTTCATGTCGGGTCTATTGATTCGGATGAGTCGAAGTTCACATTTACAAGGAACGTAATTTGTTGTAGGATTTGCTACGCGACCTTAGCCCTCGCTCAGGATTCGCATGAATGATACAAGGTTGGCCGGGCGCGTCTAGGGTAAGCTATGATACGAGCTGATCGACTGGCGATGAATATCATGTTCGGCCTGATCCATTTGGTACAGCAAGACTATATCCATAGCAAAATACATATGCAGTATGTTGACAAAACGTGCAGGATACAATCCGAATTTCTTATTAGCTAAAACCACCCCCTGGTCCCATACCTGACAGCAACGTCGTAAGCAGTAAGATAGAGTGTAATAATGATAGTCAGAAACGGCTGGTACACAGCGAAGGATAATTGGGCAGATGAGATGCGACCAGGGACGGAGAGCAATGACAGCCAGTTGCCCAGGGATAATAGCGTTCGTCCGCGTGCTAGGCCCATATTACTCACGAAAGACAATCAAGCTCGTCCGGCTCGCTGTCAGCACATCGCAAGTGCCGTGCCGCGCTCGCCTTGATTCGCTCGAGTACCTCACGTGGAGGACCTTTGCAAGACTTGGCGCGGGATGATGGTTTAGTCGCCGATCTCGAATCTGCCATAAATGGCTTGTCCTTGGTGCCTGGTTCGATCGCATTTTTGTGTTTCCCTTCAGACAGGTTCTCTTTCAGCCGTCGTGATGACGAATGGGAAGGACTGATTACATGTGCGTCAACGAAAATCGTCAGCAGCATAGTAAGTTGAATGCATACCCTGATTCGGAGAACTTGACAACTTTCCGAGGTCGGTCGTCATAGTTGTCCTCCTCTTTTTTCCGCTTCTTCGCCTTGGCAACGCGTTCGGGAGGTTGCTCGTCGCCGTCTTCCGCAGGTCTGGCAATACCCTGGCTAGGCTCAGTTCGACCTTTCCCCTTTGCCGTTCCCGCCGCTTTAATGCTTTCCCTAGCTTTCACCTCCGATGCAGGGGCACTTGCGGGTTTAGCTGATGTCGTATTTGTAACCTTTTCTTTCTTTTTCTTAGCGGGGGGTACCAAGTCGTCGTCGTCATCTTGCGGTACCGGCCGTTTCTTCGCGTCAGAGCTTGAGTTGTCATTTTTCTTTCCCGCCTTCCCTGTGTTTGCTTTCTTTTCCGTAGTGACACGCGAGGTAGTCTTCGTGCCAGACGTCTTGGAAGGATGGACCTGAGATGTAGCGCATTTTCTGATAAGTGGTGCGTCATCGTCAGTTTCACCGTTATCCTCATGTGGCAGATTTCTCTTGGAGGCCTTGGGGGGGACCTCAACGAGTGTCTGATCGTCGTCTGTTTGCGCGCGTATAAGTATGAAATCACGTCGACAATCCAAAACGCACCTGAAGAAAGTACCTCCACCACCTTCTTTACCGGAGTCGGTTTTGTCTTTGCTTTCGGTTTCGGTTTTCCTTCCACTGCAGATGAACTGACATTGCCTTTCGTTTTCGACGTGGTCTTGGGGAGTTGTTGCTCTGTGTCGCATTCTAGATCTGCAGTGAATCACGGTAGAACAAAGACATGAAGAAGTAAACGCACCGGGCTCCTTCTTTTTGCCTTTTGGTGGCCGGCCGCGGCGTTTCGGAGCAGTGTTCGCGACCGCGTCAGCTGAAAAGGGTCAAACAAAAGTCTGCGCGTCGAATGAAATCCTGACGTACCTTGAAGTTCAATAGCTTTCGGCTTCCGCTTGCGGGATGCTGGCGGCTTTGGCTTGGAGCTGCCTATACGCGTCGTTAAAGGGCAGAGAGAGAGACGAGATGGATGGCTAACCAGCTATAGCCTGAACAGAGGAAGGCGAACGACGGTTTGGGGCAGCATGTTTGTGACGGGGTTTGGAAGGTGATTCACCAGACACGGTACGGGCAAGGAGGATGTCGATGAGCGGGTTCGAATTGGAGGGCACGAACGCGCTGTGAGCGTGTTAGTGCAGCACGAGGGACAAAGGGGAGGGACACAGACCCACCGCGATCGCGAAAGCGAGCTTGTTGTCGTTTTAGACGCTCGGCTTTGCTCTCCTCTGCAGGGACGCCGAGCTTCGCTTGTTGCTCGACCACAGCAGGCGGGAGCATGGAGCACCACTAAGCCATTTCCCACGAGCAAAGACCCGCGTTTATTGTCCACATGGTAGACGTCAAGTACATGCTCCAGTGTATCTAACAGTGTAAATGGGCACATCGTAGCGCTATTGTCCCCCTCGTTGTCGTCAGAGTGGTGTGGGCATACCATTATGATGTGGGGCACCAATGATTGTATTTAGAGTGGGATCACGTGAGTAGAGTATTTATATGAAGACGCGTCTGTGGCGCTCGATCACCTTCGGCCACGAACTCTCAGTGGTCGCTTTCCTACTGGGTTCGCGGACAGGTTCTGCACAAGGGCACTAGAGCAGATGTCTCATCCAACGCCAGCGTCTGGGAGCTCTTGAGGCTTATCGTTGTCACAACACCCTCTCTTGCTCAGCACGACTTGGCCTCGTTGTCTGTCTACAAAGTTCCAGATGATGTTCAAATACCTCTCAGAGAGCCCATGCAACAGCCTCTCGGGGCGCTCTCTATATCTATGCTTGGTAAATAATTGAATTTCGAGTACTCCCTATCGGAGGTTTTTCAA
>JBBPMF010000960.1:0-14065 GCA_038090175.1 Austroboletus eburneus
ATCCTTCTTGTTTCTTTTACTTTTTCGTACACATTCCTATACATATGTCCATACGACCTTCGTTTATTCACGATGCCTCCCAGTCTGAGAGCTCGGGCGTCGCGTTCGTCGATCACGAGTACGACGGAACCTCTCCCCGCACTCGAACAGCCAGCCAATACAGACCCAGTCAGCCCCCCCAGCGATCACCCCAGACGCCCCCTCGGAGCCCACCTACGCCGAATACAAGCCCATCGAAGCTGGGTACCTGAGCAGCCTGAGCCCGTGCAAGCGCGACAAGGTGCTCATCACGCAGGCCATGTTCGACAAGATCTTGCACCAGCCAGACGCGTGCACGATCGAGACGCCCCAGTTCCGGTTCTGGGTGCGCAAGATGTTCCGGCTCAGTCGACCGGTGTGGGTCACGGACGAGGGCATCAACGGCGGGAAACGCGTCGTACGGACGAGCCAAGACGCGATCGCGCGAGACGCTGCGGGCGACGACGACTCGGACTCGGACGCCGAAGCTGGAGCTGCTGAAGCCGTCGAGCGGAAGCCGAGGCACAGGACCGAGCGCGCCATGGGCATCGGTTCGGCGGAGCACCCGGTGAGCGACGTCGTGTTGCACGAGAACCGGCCGGTAGCGATCATGGAGCAGCTCTACGAGCTCTTTTGTCTATTACCTTTCGACTTCTTCGCCGCCTCAGCACGTACTCCAATTAAAGGAATAGAAACGGTCACTGGAATTGTGGCTATATTACAGCTTGAAGCTGTATTCATCCAAAATGTGATCAGAACTATGGAAATCAACCCACGCAAGTCCTTCAATGACACGTCGGCTGGTAGAAAATGTACACTCAGTGTTTTTTTTTGCGGTGCTATAGCTGATAAGCCTGTGGCACCTTCCCCTCTGCAAGCGCTCTCAACCAACTCCCAGGATTTCGCCCCTGCTGCTCCGTCTCTCCCTCCATCCGTGTCGCCCAGCCCACTCTCAGTTGTCAATGTCTCTCTTGCCCCGGTTATCCCTCCTACACAGCAAGGGGTGGTCAATCAGTCGTTTCATAACAGAGAGTGCGGAGATAATTTCTTCAGGACGATCTAAGAAGCCTTCCCCAATCCACACTTGGGACAACCAAGGGGTTGTTGATGCTTGGTGGAAAGGATGCAGCAGGAACAAATCCACCAACAAAGCCTTCAAATGCGTCCTCCCCATCCTGGCCACCACTGGACTCACGCTACACACCGCACATGTGCGGAGTGAGAGCAACCCAGCTGACCCTATCTCCCATGGTCATTTCCCCGCCGTATCTCTTCTCCTGCCCTCCATCCCAATCCCAACCGCCCTGCAACCGTTCCTCGTCGACGCTAGTGACAGCCCCACGCACCACAGTACCTCCGCCCAACCAGCCCCAACCCCGGCCAATACGACTGCTCCAAGCAATGGCACTATCAACGCCAGCCCCAGAGGATGCCCCAACACCCCAGAGGATACCCAGAGACCCACGAAGCGGTGCCGAGTCGCGTGAGGGCGTTGACCAGATGCACGCCCCTGATGCTCTATAACCCCCATGTCCGGCATGCAACAGGCTTCTCAAGTGGCCCCCATCCGCCCCAGATCCCCTCACACCCCGTTTGCGCAAGAAGACATTCAACACATGTACAACGTCATCACACACACCTGGTCAGACGCCACCCACGACACCTACGGCTCTGGGCTATTAGCCTACCACACGTTCTGCAATGCCAAAGCCGTCCCTGAGAGTCAGTACATGCCTGCCTCTCGAAACACCATTGCTTTCTTCCTCTCCGAGATGGCAGGGCTGTATGCCAATCCCACCGTCAACAATTACCTCTGCAGGGTGCACGCCTGGCATATCGTCCACAGTTTGGAATGGTCCCTCAACGACTAAGAATGCGCAGCCCTCAAGGCCGTGAAGAACCTTTCTCCCCCCACCACCAAGCACGCACCACAGAAACCTTACACGGTCGAAGTCATAGCTCGCATCTGCACCCTCATGAACCCATGGTCATCGACTACGTCTACGTCCATCTCCCACGGGTGCGTCTCATACAGTGTCCACGTCGCATCTTGCGTACGCACCGCTTTGGGCGCCGGCGGAATGCCCACTCGCTCAAGCCTAGACCCGACCTCGAGACCCGGTTCTTGCCCACGACAGCCCGGATGCCGACCAATTCTTCGACGCGCTTCTCGGGTAACTGGGCATTGAGCGCACGCACGACGCCTTCGAGCTGCGCGCGGGACATGATCAAGAGATCCTCATGGCAGCAAAATGGGATAGAAGACAGGGTGATGAGTACGATGGTGTCCATCGAGACTGGTAGGTTGTAGGACGACGGGGGGTAGGGATGTCAGCGGGCTGGACGTCAGCGCAGCGGAAGAGGAAATGGACGATGTGTGGTTGCAGACGTGCTTGTTGCGGCGGCTAACTGTCGTTGGCGTCCGAAAGAGTCCTGCGAGAGAACACATGGATGGAATGCGCCGTGGGGTTGCTAGCCTGTTGGCGGTGGGCGTGTCATCGGTCGGCATGGCTCGGGAGTGGAGAAGCGACCTGCTGAAGTGTGGGGGTAGAACATTCGGCGCTCGCGAGGACGCAGGCCTGGGTTCGTGATTATAAATGGAGGTCAGGTGGGGCGGCTCACTGGCTCTTGCAGTCGATCCTTGGTTTTCTTTTTCTGGTGGCGACAGTCAGTCACTTGTGCCTACTGACCATTCGCTCTTGAACTGACTGTAGGAAATAAATAGATTCCCAGAACGTGAAAGCGAGGACGAAGCATAATTAATACGTAGGCAAGATGCGCACATGAATCTACGTCCGAGAAGTGCAAACTTGGAATATAACGAAGTATTCGTATTCCAACGATCAGTCGCTCGTTCGTCATGGCTAAGCCTGACCAGCGCTCAATTGTCAACTTACTTAGGGTTGAATGTAAGCCTGAGGCGTAGGACCTCCGTTTCTTTCTGCAGGCATGCCCTCTGCTATATCCCGTTTTTCGGATTCATTTCTCGTGTTGAGCAAATGTACATATGGAGACCCAATCACAATGAACAAGTCATCCCGGATCCAAATCATTATCATTAGCGTCTCTAGAATGTCTATTCGAGAATCGAGATATCATCATTTGCTACAATTTGCCATTGTCACCAAGGTATGTGTTACCCTCAATGTCTGGTAGTAGGCCCACCCGTTTCAATGGTGCTGAGGGTTGGTGCTATCCATGTTCTCTTAGCTGTGTTCTGACTCACGATCACTGTGAAGGTGCCCTTGTTCCCCACCAAGCTGTAAGAGACCAGCCCGCCGCACGCTTAGCCGTTACACCAAAAGGCAGAATACTGAATGACTAGCATTCAGTACTGCGGACGGTATATGTACTAGTTATGGGACCTAGGTAAGCCAGCGTGCTTACACAAGCTCCTCATTCCCATCCTCTACGTCATTGCACTCCTCGTCCCCTTCACCTCCCAGTTCTTCTTTCCAGCGCCTGTCTTTGCATAGCTCCTCGCCTTTTACACAGACTGCTTCATACCCTTCGACCTTTGCCCCGCCATCCATGTCGCCCTCCTCCCCCACACTCGAGTCCATCCTTCAACATTTCACATGTCCTTACCCGCTTCACCCACCCCGTCCTCGACGTCATAACCTAGCTCCCATACGGCGTCATACACTCGTCTATCCTCTCCATCCTCCTCTGGCTCTTCCACCCCACTCTTGCCCTCAACATGTGGGCAGGGACGTTTGGCTACATGGAATTCACCGCCGTCCTCATCCAGATACTCATCCATTGTGCCACCCCCTGGTACTAAGTCATCTACGGCCTCACTCCAGCAACCTACGACTTACCTGGCTCACCAGGCGTCCTTGCCCGCATCGACGCCCTCATTGGAAACGATTGTTACCAGACCATGTTCTCCAACTTCCCTCGTCTTTGGTGCCTTTCCCAGTTTCCACACTGCCTAGGCGACTTGGCACCTTCTAGAAAATTACCCACTGTTGGGATGGCACTTCCCATTACGCGTGAACGTACGTCGGTGTCCTCTACTGAAGCACCATTTACCTCACACACCACTACCTCATTGACGTTGTCAGTGGTGCGTGTCTTGCCACTGCGATTTTATACCTCTTCATGTCCGATAAGCTGCGTGCCCCGAGCGGCCGCTCACAGTACGATCAGTATGATCTCGAGGCCAGGTGCCCTGGAATTGGACCCGATGAGTTTGCCAGCGAAACCGCAATCGGCCGATTTTTTCGACGAGGCAGAACAAGACCATCCCATCGTCCATCGCTCTCCAAATCCGGACTCCAATTCCAGCATGAATCACACAAGTCTACATCAGGCCCAGGTTCAGGGTGAGGGTAGACATCACCACAGGGAGCAAAAAAAATCGTAGCAGTCCCCTTGGTGTACCGAATACCGTGATCCCCTGATCGTACGCACGCGCCTATCTCTCGGTGACGTTGCAACCCCCTTTCCCTCACTCCTTACTGGTTTAATCCTATCCCCTGCGAACTCGCCACCCCAATCGTGATCCGTGCGTGACGCCGGACTCGTCCTACACAGACGTGCCAGCTCATCAGTATCAACGTGTTTGTCATCGCGGTGAGCCACTTACTCTGCACGTTCTTTCGATTTCGCCTTCTAATCAGTTGCCTTCCCAACGGGCCTGCATATAATTGAACATGCCGTTTATGTTCTAGAAAAAGAAAGTCGACTCACACATGTTCCTCTTCTTGTGGCCCTTCCGGCTCGTCACTGCCGTTGAGCCAGAGCCTGTCCCACTTGGGCTCCATCTCCCGCCAATGGACTAGATAGGTTTCCACTCTCTCCCGTCGACCCCGATCTGCCGCCACAAGAGTGCGCATTCGTCTTGCGCGCTTCAGAAGCTCCTGTGCAAGACTCTGAGTCGCTGATATTTGATCAGCGAACTCAGTGTCTTGCACGGCGGTCATCTGCATCACCGTCATGGTGTGTGCGACCCTGTCTGGGTCAGCGGGCGGTGGCGTGCCCCTACGTGACGACACGGGCAAATCGAAGATGCTCTGTCTGTCGTGTGTCGTCGAGAAGGAGGTGTCAGGCTTATCGCCCTGACGAACACGTGTGGATGATAACAATCTCCCTTGAGATCGCAAGAGCTCTGAAGGTGATGTTTCAGCTCGTGACTGAGGATCTGTGTTCACGTTTTGATGCGGATGTGCGACGATACGGGGCATAACATCGCTAGGAGAACTAGTCAGTTCCTTGGACCATGGCAGTCGAGACTCGACGCGACTCACCCGGGTGCGTGATTCTCGACGATGGGGTTGGTCTGAGCCCTGGTGGGGAATCAGTCAGTTTAAGCAATTGTGTCGGACCAACGCGACTGACCCCCTTGATTTTTTCCGCATAGGTCCCTCTTCGTCATCCTCTTCCCTATGTGTCCGATCAGTGCCGCTCGAATGAGAGAAACCCAGTTTCACATACCTTGCTCTCTTTGTCGACTCGAGGGCCGACAGCTGTTGGATGATTCGCTCGCTCTTGATGTTGGCCAGGATGCGATGGGCCTGACGAGCGCGTCAGCCTCGGGGATGACGACGATCGAGAGGCAACTTTACCTTGGCGAGTTGTTGGAGTTGCCTCCGAGAGAGGGTTCGCAGTGTTGCTTCGTTCAGGTCGATGTGTCTTTGCGAGAGCTGTGGGACTGTCGACTCCCTCTTGATCAGTCTAGGTGTGTTCGCACGTGGTCGGAGGTTCATCATGGTGTTGAAGGGAAAGAAATGTGGGTTCAGACGATTTGGTGCGTTGTTTTTATGGCAAGGATTGTGCAGGTCCACCGCTGCAGGGAACAATGCAGATGTCGTTTGGGTCATGCCCACATACACAAGCGAGCCGGAGAACCGGATATGGAAACGTCACTGTCCCCTCCTGCGGGTTCAAAGCATTCATTCAAGACCCCCATACCAAATACACACAGTCCGGCCTGCTAGACGCTACTGGTCCTCTTTCCCTCTTGACCAGTCAGTGCTGAGTGAATACCCCAGGTCCCCCCCTTCATCCTGATCAGGACATCGAGCATTCCCCTCTGCTCGTCAAGGGTCTCCTGAAACACACTCAATCCCATCGCCGTCCGTCTCTGTATCTAGGTTAGATGAGGCGTAATGGGCAAAAGTAGTGGGTCTGTACACGACTTGAGCTGTTTTTTTTTGGCTTATCATTTGTTCAAAGGAACCTCATGTAGCGAAAACTCTCCGATATGTTTGAAACAGGTAGTCTTATGAAATATGTCATTTCTCAGTGAATAGACTCGCTCGGGGTGTCCTGGAGGACATAGTTACAATGTGGTCCGTCCAAGCGAAACTGCTTCGTCGAAGTCTGACAGATCTCCAAGTTGCTTGAAACAGTAGCAAAGGTAACAAGCAAGGTTGCGTAGTGAAACCGCTCTACCATAATACTACTAGGCCGTTGAGCCATGAGAGCAACTTGAATGTGACCGTCTCCGATAGCAAATGTAGAGAATCCACGCCAACACAAACTCCGAGGGGCATAACATACACCTATCGAAAGTAACAACCGCTAGGGACCGATATGAACGTACACGATCCGCTGATCAAACGGAACCTTGCTCCCACGTACAAAGAGACTCCTTATCGTCAGATGCGATGCCTCCGCTGCCCGACTCGGATCCAAATTTCCATCCTCGTCCTTCATGTACTCATAAAACTTGGACGTGATCCCGTCCGTCAACGAATCGTCCACCGCCCACATAGTCCCGATCACCAACCCGAACCCGGCGAACTGCATCGCCGCAGCGAGATGAATCGCCTCGTCCGGACTGTCCTTCTCCCCGACCGTCGTGTGACAAGCAGACAGGTAAGCAAACTGCGCGTTCTCCAGATCATATTGCATGATCTTTTCGATCTTGAGCAGTCCGTCGCCCAATCCAAATCCAGACTCGAAAGGTCGCTTTTCGTTTGGGATTCCGTGGCATGCAAAGTGAGCCATATGCGTATTGTTGAGTTCCTCTCCGACCCTTTCGATGCGTGCCTCCTCGCCTTCGACCCGTGTAACCGTCGTGCTACATCCGACCCGCTTCGCTACGTTCGACAGCTCCGTCTCTACCGACATCAGTTTCTGCTCTCCTGCAACTTGTGCCTGCCCGATGATAAGAAAATGGTGTTGTTCAACGAGTGGAGACATCCACAGCCTCTGTCGAGCGCGGATGAGAGCGGTAAGGGTGGGTGTGTAGGAAGAAACATAGTGGTCCGAGAAGTTGAAATCGTCCTTTCTGTATGACCCTGCCGCGTGTAGAGGGATGAGGGAAAACTCGCCAGTGGGACACCACCAGACGCGCGAACCAGGGAGGCAACGAGACTTTACTTTTTGAGAACTTTGACAATTGGGGAAACGACGAGGTCCCAAAGTTCTCGCAGGTAAGGTGCGAATTGGCTCATAGGAACCTCATGAAATTTGGCAAGCCGTATGAGAGAACGAATGGTCGACGACAGTTTGGCGACGCGGACGGAGGTGATTTGGAGAGGAATGTGAATGGGACGTCGGTCAATTAGAAGGATGACGGCATCGCAACCATACTGGCTGGCATTGACGATTATCACTGGTCCGTTGACAGCTGCTAGGCGAAGATCAGAGAATGATAGTGGCTGGAGGAAACGAGATAGGCCCGGTAATTTGCGAATGTCAGCGATGACATCTTGCAACTGCTTGTTCAGATGAAACGCGCGATCGTGCCGAGAATCAGAATCAGACGACCCATCAAGCGCACCGCGACTCAGCAACCCAGCCGCCATCATGAACTTGTCTGCCAACTCCTTCCCTTTTTTTCCGTATGCTCTCACATCGTAAAGAGGTGATCGGAGACGCACCAACCGTCCCCAGAATATCCCACGACCCTGCTCAAGAAGTTCGATAGCCATGGATGGGCCGGAAAAGTGAAGACCAGGTGAAAATGCGTCGACCGCCGTAGATTGGGTGAGTTGTTTTAGTTGCGAAAGATGTTGTGGTAGCGATGAGAGGGTGGTGAGATCACATGCCGGCAGCAACGGGTGCCATGATAGTACGGTGAGCAAAAGGCTCGAATAAGTATCCTGCAAGGCCTCTAGTCTTGGGCGTAGAAGAGAAGTGTGTAATTAAGCAGCGCGCTTCGTTCTCCTGCGTAGCGGAGAATCTATCCGAGATCTGCCTGCCGATGAATGCAGACTTGAAGTTGATTCGCCACGGCCTTGCGTCCTTGTCCTCCCCGACATGATCAAGAGAGATGATGCAGTGGGAACTGCCGTTCGTCGCCTAGAACCTGCGTAACATCCTTCAGCTCCCCCAGTCCAATTGAGAGTGTGCTAGCATGACGCTCCTCTATTCCACGGAAGTCACACATTGCAAAAATTACGTCTCGGGGAATGGGTCCAAAGCGCGTGGCGAGAGCGTCTAAAAGGATATCGAAAGCCTCAGCTCCTGAGCTGGGGGCGTCTTCTCCGTGAGTTTCTTTAAGAAAGCGAAAGACATCACGAAAGACATCGTGAAAGAAACTATCTTTCACGTCTTCATTCCAGTGCTGTACCGCAGCGTCCAAGAACTGCATGACTTCTGGGAAGCGGCGATGGAGGCGTGCGCTGCACAGTGAACACATTAAATATGGATATTTTGCCATCACATAATATCTCACCAGGGAGCGAGCTCTTCACGGGTCCATAGCGGGAACCCGGTGAAAAAAAGACTTCGTGTCTTGAGCCACACGCTGTACCGGCTCTGACAAGGGGATGCAGTTTGAACAGGGAAACACTAACCCGGATCAGTCGCGACCTCTGGAGGTTCCCCATCTTGACGAATATCAAAGAGCGACCAGATGAAAGGAGATGGAGTTGAATTATCGGACGGCAAGGGAAGATCGTCCTCCGATGCTGCCCTACTGACATAAACCCCATCATGATAGAAGAGGATGGAACGTGTGCAAGACGTATGAAATAGGACAACTTGCTTCTTCTGCAAGAGAGAGATGAGGAAGTACCAGAGGAAAACAGTCTTCCCTGCAAACGAGGATCAAGTAACAAGAACAGGAATAGGGATAAAATGTTCGTACCAATTCCTGGTTGCCCTGTTATGATCACTCCTGTTTCCGGAAATATCGCAGCCCGATTCCAAACTAGCTTTTCAGCCTTAACATAGCAATCGCGAACAAGCAGACGTTCGACAGGGACCGTTGGGAAACCGGTCTGGCTCCCAAGACCGAGAACCCTGTCGCTTGGATGGAGGGCCTCTTCATCGACATTGCGCCACCTGTCTGCGAACGGTTGCCATTGTGAAGATCGTCTCCACTCGCTGCGGCAATCTTCAGACCACTGCCAATTGGTAGGCTCTATATCAACAAGGTCAATTATAAAGCTGGAGTAAACCATGAGTGAGCTCACGGGAATTAGCTTCGCGGAGTAAATCTACCATATCTTGAGTGCGACGTCACTGTTAGGGGTCAAGGGAGGTGGAGAGTGGGGGTGACAAGATTAGATAAGTAGTAAAGCCAAAGAACTTCGGTTATTCAACATGGTTCCATAGATCATAGCGGCGCGCACGCGCCCTCCTCACCAGAGGCTCGGTCCACTTCTTACTCATAGCTTTACTTACAGGCCCTTGGCGAAACCCCAGGGCTCCAGGAGTATCTGATGTTACGAGAGCTCGGTTGCCAGGTCGATGATCTATGCGTATCTAGCTTCGCATCTTGGGCAATGCTATATTCGTTATCTGAGTTGGTTCTCTCACATTGGGATACGAGGGTACTACTAGCTCGGTGTTTGGGCGAAAACCTGCGGTTTTCCGGCCCGGAACTGTGCTTCGTCTGTCTGGGTCAAGCGAGCTGTGAGGGTGGGTTGGGCCACTGAGCAGCGTCGCTTGAGCCTCGACTCGAGTGGGGCTAACAGCGCCGGGCAAACTCAAGAATACTTTCAACTTTGACCGATAACTGAGAGGGCGTGGCGGGAGGATGCGAAAAAGGAGCTGGGGTATAGGCGGGGTCTGTGGTCGCAAAAGAAAGGTGCGCGCCACTTCGCTTCTCACGCATAGACTTTGTCCTTCGCCGCTTCGTGCCTCTGCTCGCTTAGCCACGCAAGTGACGATGTTCTGGAACTTTACGAGAAAGGGCGGATAGTGACAATTCGAAAAACTCATCCAGATACTACTTATCATAAGTTTGAAAATACTGTAGTCGACAATGGATATGCGCCCTTGACCTGCTGCTGTTCATCAAAATTTCCCAACTTGACGAGAAATAACCAGACTTGCAAATGAGCCTTTCAAGTGACCATGCCTTGATCTTTGAACGAAGTACTTCTTCACAGGCTACTTCAGGGGATACCCATCCAATATCACAAATCTTCTTCATGCAACTCACGCGTCGTCAGAAACGTTCAGGTCTTTTCTCTAAGGTCTCCGGACTTCGGATCAGACAGGGGTTATTTCGCGGAGTGTAAAAGTGTTAGAAGTCCGCTTTCAGCTATCATACGTTGTCGTTTTCCTTCACTACGCTCGTTTTGAAACTTCCTCTACATTCTGTTGCTGTACTCTTCCCGATCGAAAACAACTATGGCTCCGCTGAAAAATAACAGACAGAGGAAACCCTATTCTGTATGTGTCTTTCATACCACGCGCTCTCAACGTATTCATGCTGTGCTTCACAGCGCCCACGAGGGTCCGACGGTACTTGGCTTCACGACCGTGCACCCTTGACATCTGCCAAGGCAAATAATGCGATTACTCCCGTGATCAGTGCAGCAAGCACGAAGCTCGTCGTATCCAATCTTCATTATGAGATCACGCCTAAAGACTTGGTGGTAAGCCAGCCGATTTGTTTTTTTCTGCCTTCTCCTTGCTGATACGCTCCTCAGTCCATCTTTGGACAGATAGGCACGCTCATTCGTGAGCCACTGATTAGGGTACGATGATTCCGAATTCGAATGCAGACAGTCACGTCGCCCCGTCTGGTCACCACTGTCGTGGTCTCGTTATGGCTAAAGTCGGGGTTTCGATGACCGCTTTCGCTTCTGGCTGTTGACTGCAAATGAACACCGAGCTAAACCTAAGAAATCACCTTTGCTTTTAAAGTACGATCGCAGCGGTCGGTCCTCCGGTGTCGCAATCATCACATATGAAAAGCCTACGGAGGCAACCCGTGCGAAGAACGAGTTTGAGGGTAAACTGGCGAAAGGTAGGGGTATGGGACCCGGTGGAGGCGCTCGACGTGCTGACTAGCATTTTAGGACAAGCGATGGAAATCGCTTTTGACACGACCCCACCCCGGCGCATGCGGTCTGCAAGTATGCCCGGACTTTCCACTGCCTCACTCTTGAACAGGATCGAGCGCCCTTCCCTTGCTGAGCGTCTACATAGCGGTGAAGGCGCGAAGCCACCAGCATCGTACGTCCCACTACTACTCGGACAACATAACACACGGTCATGTCACTCTCCCATAGTACGGGCCCCATTCGTGCGAGAGCACCTCGGTCAGCAAGAGGTGGCGTAGCACCAAGGGAAAAGGGTGGTCGATCAATACGCTCAAAGCCGAAGACAGCAGAGGAGTTGGACAGAGAGTTGGATGTGTTTATGGCGGACGACGGGAAGGACGCCTCGGCTGATCTGGAGCCCAAGGTTGTGGAATCCTTGCCGTCCGCGCAAGATGTGGAAATGGCGTAAACGATTTTGTTTTGGTGGTGATATGCTATGCTTGTGTAGTTTGTGGTATCGTAAGAGGCGAATTGCTGGTTGATGTTGTGCTTTCTATATTGCTCCCACTGGTAACCTTACACAGCATGCACCGGTGCTTGTCTATCATCGAGGTGCAGCATGCCATCTTCCAGCAAGTTCACCTGCACGACGACGGCCCGTCTACTCTGGCCGGACTCGCACGTACATGTCGCGTCTTCAGTAGCGTTGCTCTCGATGTCTTATGGTCAACATTGAATTCGTTCGTCTTCCTCATCAAGTGTCTTCCTCAGGACCTATGGAGGCTTACGAATGGAGCCCTGGTGCGCCCTCTTGCAGTTACTATCACCAATATTAATAAAGCGTAGTCCTTCCGACGACCCATGTCGCTCAACGACTGGGAAGTCTTTTTCAGCTACTCTTCCCGAATACGATCCCTATGCCAGTCCCTCGGTCCGAAACACCTGACACGATGCTGGACTCTGGACGACGATGTCATCTTTGCATTGTCCAGCCCCCCGTCCTATGGCCCGCTTCTCCCCCACCTGAAGGAGCTCCATTGGGATAACTCCTACAGAAAGTACGCATCGCTCCTGCGCCTGCTACTGACACCTACCCTTTCCTCCCTCACGCTATCCTCGTGTAGACTACGCTCACCCGAGGTGTCCATTCTCACTTCCATCAGTACCATATGCCCGTCATTGAGGCATTTCAACATCGCCCCTCACAATGCGGTACCAGACGACGAAGGCAAAGAAATCCTGTCCAAGGTGCTCTTACGTCTGAACTTGCTGGAGTCCCTCTCATGTTCCGCGCTCGATGAAACTACGATGAAGCACATCTGTCGTCTCCCCTCATTGACCAATCTCGCGCTGAAGTTCGAGTCCGGTTACGATCTGACAAACCTGCTGCCCCTCGTGATGCCCCCCACGTTTGCATCCCTCCACACGCTCAAGTTATACGCAGTCTCGCTTCCGACCTTCACGACTCTCCTCGAAGTCATGCGCTTCAAGCCGGCGAACCTGATGTTTCTCATGGATACTGTGCCCACGCAGTACGAGCTTCAGCTGTTCTTCTGCACGTTGGCCGCGGCGTGTGGTTCGGAGAATCTGGACAGCGTCGCCATACGTGCCCAGAACGATCTAGAAGATAGATCACTTCACCGATTCACCCTGTCTACTTTTGAGCCCCTCCTCCGCTTCCCCAGCATACGCTCGTTTGATTTAGACATATCATGCGACCTTATGCTCGACGACGATGACATCACGACGGTGGTTGAACGCTGGCCGAAGCTGACCACGCTCTCGTTCAACACAAAACAGGGCCGGAATTGCGATCCACTGATAACACACGAAGGCCTGCTGTCGTTGCTCTCGGGGTGTGCCGCGCTCACTACGCTCACCGTCATCGTCGATTTCTCGGAGATCGACGTGCCGCCCGCGGAAGTCTACGACTTGCTATGCGACCCTGTCGGCACGGAGAGCGCATGCACCTATATCAACTTTTCCACGTCCACGATACACCATCCGGCCACCATCGCGGCGTTCTTGAGCGAGTCTTGTCCGAAGCTCAAAAATGTCAAGTCGTCGTGGAAGGACGACACGCTCACATTTTGGATGGACGAGGATGCGAGCGCTGAGGCGGCTGTTTACGATCACAGATGGAACCTGGTCGATAACATGTTGCCTGCATTTGCCGCCGTGTGGAAAAAAAAGCTATGCAAAGAACGGGTACAGTAGAGAGACGTGAAAGTGTTTTTGCGGTCGGCTCCTTTTGGGACGTTGCTAATGGGACTACGATGGACTAGAAGTATGTCGGCTTGTCTGTGAAGGGTTCGCTAGGTGCCGTAGAGCGACCAATACAGCTCGTCATCGGAACTGACGTGCATCGTTCCAGAGAGCCCGCCGAGACAGGAGACCATTTGATTCGTTGAACATAGAGCAGAATATCTATCCTATTCTAATAAATGCATGCTTATCTCCACTCGTGCAGGGGGGGGTGCACTGTCGAAATACCTTTGCCCGTTGTTGCAATATCCGCAACGAGGCAGAGCCCCCTCAGTATGGCTCAATCGTTAATGTCATGTGTGGCTACGTGGCCGTAGTTGAAATGTCTTCGTATTCTCGATGCCCTCTCTCCCCAGGACTGGCATCGTTGAGCGCCCTTGCCATGGACTGGACCGTTGTCAGCACTCGCTCGTCTCCCCTGCCCTCATTGTCAAGAGATCGACGGAGATGGCTCTGTCTCAACGATGAGAAGATTTTTAGCTCCCCTTCGAAACATGGGTGTTTTCGCTCAATCGCGATGTCACGATAGAGGTGCCGCACAGGTGCGTCGTCGTACCCTGCTGACCGATTCGACCTTCAAGCTGTCGTCTGTTCTGCAGAAATGC
>JBBPMF010000961.1:0-14063 GCA_038090175.1 Austroboletus eburneus
ACAAATGACCAACCCCAAAGAATCTCCATGGAGCTAGAAGCTTTATGGGATTAGCTAATTTCTATCATTGGTTTATCACTGACTACACTTCTATCGCAAGGCCATTGAATAACCTTACCAAGAATGACATTCCATTCATATGGAGCAAAAAATGTCAAGAAGTATTTGACAAACTTAAAAAACAATTTACCACTGCCCCAGTGTTGGCATTCCCTGACATTGATTGTCAATTTCATATGGAATGCAACACTTCAGACTATGCTGCAGGGGCAGTATTATCTATCCAAAAAAAGGAAAAGTGGCACCCAGTTGCCTATTACTCCCACTCTATGAACAACCAGGAAAGGAATTATCTGGTTGCAGATAAAGAACTCCTTTCAGTAATGCATGTGTTAGAAACATGGAGGCACTATTTAGAAGGAGCTAGATTTTAGTTTGAGATCTGGAATAATCACCAGAATCTCCAATGGTTTATGGTCAGACAGGATCTGAACCAGCGACAAGCACACTGGGCACAATATTTATCCAGATTTAACCATATGTATATGATACCACAAACCTGCCATAATGGGAAAAGCAGATGCTCTCTCTCACAGAGAAGACCATGCGGAGGGAGTAGAACAAGACAACAAGCAGGTTCTTGTCATCCTGCCAGAGCAGATTGGGACTATCCAGATCCAAGATGAAGGCGATAAATTATTAAGTCATGACCCTTCTGATAAAGGAAAGTGAAATTTTAGAAGCTCTATGAAAAGGGTTTCATAGATGATGTCAACGGTCAACTTTTAAAAACCAATGATAACAAGATCTTCATTCCACCTGATAAAGATCTCCCCCAAGATGTGGTAATGAACTGCCACAATATGCCTTCTGCTGGCCACCCTGGCCAGGAGAAAACCCTAGATCTGCTGTGCAGACACTACGATTGGCCAGGAATGGCCACTTATGTAAAAGAATACATCGCTAGATGTGATGTGTGTCAGAGAATGAAGACAGGCAATAAGCCACCAGCTGGCAAGCTTGAGCCCTTGGAGATCTCTATGGCTCCATGGGTAGATGTTTCCATGGATTTCCTCATGAATCTCCCCTTATCTAATGGAAGTGATTCTATTCTTGTCATTGTTGATAGATTCAGCAAAGAGGTAGAGTTCATTTCCACCAACAAGATAGCGACTGCACTAGAAACAGCTCACCTATATTTACACTGCATGTGGACAAATCATGAAATCCCATGCTCTATTGTATCCAATCGCAGATCACAATTTGCATCCCAGGTAATGATAGAATTGTGCAAGCGACTCAGCATTAAACCTAAGTTATCCACAGTATCTCACCCACAGACAAATAGTAAGATGGAGAGAATGATCAGAGATCTCCAGCAGTATCTCAGGATCTATTGCCATGAAAAGTAGACTGAATGGGCAGATTGGTTACCCATAGCCCAATTCAGCTACAATACAAAGAAGCAGGCTTCTACACAAAAAGCTCCATTTGAGGTCACACAAACCTATATACCACAAATGGGGATAGAACCTGGCACCAGTTGCACTCCAGCAGCAGACAAATTGGCTGATAATATTACATCTATATTAAAGTCCACAAGGAACAACATTGAACAGGCTCAAAGAAAATTGAAGGTTCAGGCAGATAAACACCACTTTGATGCCCCAAAGTACTCCTATCTACCAGCAATCTCTGCTTGAAGCAAGATTCACATAAATTAACAGAGAAGTGGCTTGGACTCTTCAAAGTCACATGATGCATGGGAAACAATGCAGTGCATCTTAAACTCCCACATAATATAAAAATACACCCAGTGATAAACATGTCCAGGATGAAACCTTATCTATGCCACCTCAACAGACAACCAGTGTTTCAACCTGGTCCAGTATTAGTTAACGACAAACTGGAAGTTGAGTATAAGATGGAACACATCATAGATGCCCACTGGAATGGGCAACAAAAAGAATATTTGGTCCACTGAGCTGGCTACTCAGAGGAGGAGTGCACCTGGGAATCAATGGCTAATTTAAGAAATGCAGCAGAAGCCATTGCACTATTTCATGAAATGAACTCAAAGGCTCTATAGAGCATGGGGTACCTTTACTCGTTTTAACATATTTAACCCCCATGACATAGACTCCAGTCATCTAGGAATCTGACTCATAGAGGGGAGATGGTGTTACAATCACTCTTTTCACTATTTAAAACTTGCTCATGGCAGGAGTCAAACTCCTGACCTCCTATATAAGGAAAACCTCTATTAGGACAAGGCCACTGGGACTTAAACGTTTTCCAGCATAACTTATCATGTGACTGCTTACATCAGCAGTCTAGACCACAAGTCACATGACTTGCCACATGCCTAAGGGCTAGACCCTTATCTCTCATCTATGATGTCATGATGACATCACACCTTATGCCCAACATGCCCATCACACAAGGCATGCTTCTTTACTTCTTTCTCTCACAGACACACTTCTTTATGACTCATGCATTTTTTTCCTTATCATGATATGATGTCTCTTTATGGTATTTACACAAACATGTACATACAAGTAGAATAGTATATAAATCCCAGAACTTCGAGGCTAGAGTCTCCAGCTTTGAAGTCTTGGAGATTTCCTTCTATCATCACTCATAAGGATCCAAAGGGATCATACTCTTTATCCAAGGGTCTAAAGAGGCCATTACACATCTCTCTACTGCAGGGCATTAGGAGTTGTTTCACTCTCCTCAACCCCCTTGTCATGTCCAAGTAGACTCTGTCTATAATGGATGACTCTATGAATACCTTGACTATGAGATGGAACCTCAGTACATCCACTGTGCTCATAACAACTACATCATCAACTGCATGATATGATATGATTATTTCATTTCCAAGGGTGATCTCCTTATTGCCAAACTTATGAACTCTATCAAGTTAGCCATGATTACCAAAAAGGCCAAACCCAAGGCCACCCTTCCCCCAGAACACTCTGACTTTGCCTCTGTCTTTTCTAAAGAAGCCATGCACCATGTATCTCTCTCCTGCCCCTATGACCATGAGATTAACCTTGATGAATCTTTCACTCCAAAGATTGGCAAGATATATTCTCTTTCCCCAGACAAGTGCAAGGCTATTAAAGCCTTCCTTAATGAAAATCTTGCTTTAGACAAGATCTGCCTCTTGAATTTCCCCCAAACCTCCCCATTCTTTTTCATCAAAAAGAAGGATGGTGGACTCTGTCCATGCCAGGACTACAGGTATCTCAATGAACATACTGTTCATGATGCCTATTCCCTCCCTCTAGTCTCCAATCTTGTCAACAAACTCCATGATGCCAAGATCTTCACAAAGTTCGATGTCTGATGAGGCTATAACAACATTCAAATCAAAGACAGACTGTTACAATTCGTGTATACCCACTCCCTTCTTTTCGCTTCTTACCTTAACCCGTGTAACAGACAATGCTCCTGCTGTTCGAGTCCTGCTCGAGCCACTTTATTTCTCCTGTTTTTCCTTATCTCTGCTTACCTATTTAGCGTGACTCATCTGCAGTACCCGCAGTTGTATTATCATCACTTATCTCTGACTCGTTCCCCCTTCTTCGCGATTCCATCGCTTTCTATTAGTCGAGTCACCCCTTTTACACTCCACTTTATTCATTCTTGACTCGCGTATATAAACCCCTCGATACCCTCGATGTATTCCCCAAGTTAGACCTACCCGAATCTACCTTGATCATCAATTCCTCTCGGGTCCCCCAGTCCTCGCCTTACTGTTGAGTAGGCACTCCCTTCGTACCCTCATCACCGCATCACGCAGTTCCCCTCGTCCCTGAGTCGCGATATACATCGACCAGGTCAACAGCTCACGACATACCATTGAGGCTGAGGATAAAGGACATCCCTTTATCAAACCCTTACCACGTCAGCTGAATAAGCGACATTAACGCCCCTTGTCCCTCGGGTCTACGCCGACGTGTAACACAGACATCAATGGAAAGCTACCTTTATTATCCATAAAGGACTCTTCAAACTGACTGTAATGTTTTTTGGTCTCACTAACTCCCCCATCACCTTCCAATGGTTCATGAATGACTCCTTTCATTATATGATTGCTGAAAGATGGCTCATCATCTATATGGATGATCTTCTCATCTTCTCCCCAGAGGAGAAAACCCACACTGAATGAATCAAGCATGTTCTCCAATGCATGAAGGAACTCAACCTTCACCTCAAACTCAAGAAATGCAACTTCACCTTCAAAGAAGTTGAGTACCTTGAAATGATTGTCAAATCTGGTCAACTCACCATGGACCTGGTCAAGCTCAATGGGATTGCATCCTGGCCCACCCCAGAAAAACTTCACAATGTCTGCTCCTTTCTCAGCTTTGCCAACTTCTACCATTGTTTCATCCTAGATTACTTCTCTGTCACCTGCTCCCTCATTGATCTCACTAAGAAAACCAGTCCCTGGGCCTGGTCCCCCAAATGTCAGAAATTCTTTGATCATCTCAAAGAACTCTTCCTTGCTTGCCCAGTCCTTCAACTCCCCAATCTTTCCACTCCATTTGCTATCACAATGAATGCTTCCAAGTTCACCTCTGATGTTATCCTCCTTCAGACCAATATCAACAGGGATTGGCATCCCTATTTCTACCTCTCCCAGTCATTCTCACCAGCAGAATGAAACCATAACATCTATGATCAGGAACTCCTGACTATCATGTGAGCCCTGAAATCCTGGTGCCATTATCTCCATGGCAGCTTCTATCTGGTCCAAGTATTAATGGATCACAAGAATCTGACCTACTTTTAGTCAGCACAAAACCCCAATTGCCACCAGGCTCATTGACTCCCAGACCTTGTGGACTTTGATCTGATCATGATCCATGTCCCCAGTAAACTCCTTGCTGGTCCAGATGTCCTCTCTTGCCACCCTGATGTTCTTCCCTCTGACAATGCTGACAATAAAGGCATTACCCTCCTTTCCCCATCTCTCTTCATCAATATTGTTGATGCCATGCTCAAGGAGCACATCTTGTCTCATTCTGAGACTAATCCCTTCGCCCTCAAGGCCCTTCAATCCCTTGATGGAACCATTCTCCCTGCCTTTCAATCTCACCTCTCTAATTGGCAGTACAAAAATGGCATTCTCATGTTTCAAGGACATGTCTACATTTCCCCTGATGAATCTTTCTGGCACTCTATCCTCCAGCACTGCCACCACCATGAAACCACTGGTTACCCTGGTTATCTCAAAACCTACCAGCTTGTTACTACTGAATTTTGGTGGCCTGGTCTCACACAATATATATGTGTTATGCTCGACGTAGTTGGGGCATGACCTATAAAAGGTTCAATGGCTTACTGTCGCTATACAGCTGACAGGAGTTGAGGGGGTCCAGCAAGGGGTGTCCTTGGTGGGGTTCTGAGGGACCATCGAAGAGATGGGATCTGAGGATTCTGAGGACTGTCGGAGAGATGGGATCTGAAGGTTTTGGGGACCATTGAGGAGACAGGATCAAAGGGTTCTAGAGACCATCAAAGAGACAGGATCAAAGGGTTCTGGCAAGGGTACTCCTTGGCAGGGTTCTGGGGACACTGCAAGACTAGCAGTGGATCGAAGGGGTTCTAAGGAGCATCCACTCAACAGTAGGATGAGGACTGAGGGACCAAAGACAATCCAAGATACAAGGTAGATTGTAGGAGGTCTAGGATAAGGGTTTACAATGATGTACCAAGGGTTTATATATGTGAGTCAAATGGTTAAGGGTAGGTCAAGGAAGAAGGTGAGTCAGCGATAGAAAGCGATGGAATTGCGAAGAAGGCTGAGTCACTATGGAAAGATGCAATGGCATCAGAAAAGTATCTGTAATACAACTGCGGATGAGTCACACTAAATATGTATATGTAAGCAGTAATCTGGGAAAAGGTCATGGAAAAGAGAAGAGCCCATGTGGGGCTCAAACAATGGGGCCTGAGGCCTTTGGTATACAATGGTAAGTGAGAGAAAAAGATAAGGGGGCCAACGAATTGTACCATTACCCCCGTTGTATGGGTGAGACCACAATGAAACCCTAATAATCACTGTTGTGAGAACCAGTCTCATTGTCGTCAGCCTCGGCGCTGATGAAGAATTTGTAGTCATCTGCTGCCAGCGGAGAAGGAGGGGAGGTGGGGGCCCTATGAGAGATGCAAATGGGGGGATGACATCCTAAGAGGTTAGGACATCCTCGGTGTGAGGAGGAGGACCTCGAGGAGTGGGGGGACTGCTGGGTAGAAGAGGAGGACGCGAAGGTCTGGGGGGTGTGAGGATGCATAGGACAGGACCACTGGGGGTAACCGGGGGATGAACGGTGACAGGTGGGACATTGATAGAATGGGCATTGGGGGCAATGGTGTCCAAGGCATTGGCATTGGTAACAAGCCTCATAATAATGAGGGTGGTTTGGAGAAATAGACCAGAGGTGATCATGCCCGGTCCAGTAGTCGTCGACTTGTTCTAGGATGGCAACTTCTTGGGTGGTGAGGGGTTCGGAGGATGCGGAGAGAGTGGGGATATAGGGGGTGCCAGTGTTGGCGCGTTCTTGGAGGTATTGATCAATGTCGATGATGAAGCTAGTCATATCCAACTGGTACATTAGTTGAATGAGGTCGTGCTCCAGGGATTGATGGAGGTGACAGATATGGAGGTTTGCCAGTGCTTGGGCAGTGGAGGTGGTGGGGGTGGCAGTGAAGACAGCAATTTGGGAGTTGGTGAGGAACAGCCGGTACATGAATGCGAAGGGGGAGTGAGGTTCCATGTGGGCATCGAGAGTTATGGCAAGACTAGAGACTTGGAGTTCTGAGGCGATGGAGTCGGCAATTTCCTGGTCAAGGGGAATAGGGTGGTTCGGTATGGTAGCAGGTGGAATGGTCAAGGGGAGATGGGCGGGGTGGTTGGAGATTCGTTGGGCCAGGGGAATGGGGTTGGAGGAGGGGACAAGAGGTTCGGGGTAGGTCCAGCTGAAGCCAGGCCAGGCAGATGGGATCCCTTCAGCATCATTGCGAAGGCATTGGATCAGGGAAGGGGGGGAATGGGAATAGGTAGGTCATTGGCTTCAAGGGAGTTGTTTTCAGGGAGGGTTGAGGACCAGCCAGGTTCTGTGACGTTGGAAGAGACATCACTGGGTGCAGGGGAGGGGGCAGAGAGGGTGATGGACATAACTGAGAGAGGTGTTGTTTGGATGGAGATGGAGGAAATCAAGTGATGAGGTTTATAGTTGTTGAGGAGGGAGATGGAGTTCCATAGGTTCCTTTCGGGTTCCCAGGAGTCTTCTTTGGCGGAGTATCCTTTCCATCAGATCAGGAAGGAGCGGGAGGACAGAGGTCCGCGATGGCGTATGATTTTCTCGATTTCGTATTCTTCTTGTCCGTCGATAAGGTCAGATGGGGGGGAGGGATAGTTCGGCCCATGTATGGGGTTTTCACAATAGGGTGAGAGGAGGGAAGTGTGGAACATAGGGTGGATCTTCCACGATCATGGGAGGCAGAGTTCATAGGTGATGAGAGATAGGACCTTGACAATGGTAAAGGGTTCCTCATATTTTGGGACGAACTTAGGGTTGACAACAGAGCATTTCAGGTTCCTGGCTTCAAGCCAGACTCTGGATCCCTTGGTGAAGAGGGAGAAGGAGCGGTGATTTCGTGAGGCCATGACTTGGCGAGCGAGTTCATGGGCAGCAAGGGCTTCATTATGATCATCAGTGAGGGATTTAAGGCAGTCGGTGATGGCAGGAATGTGGGAGTCAGAGATGATCGAGGGAGGACATGGGATTCATATTCCATCATGAGATAAAACAGAGTCTGTCCAGTGACAGAGTGGGGTTGGTGGTTGTGAGCAAATTCTGCATGTGGAATGAGGTCAGACTACAAGGAGGGGTTGTTTCCACAGAAGATCTGGAGGTACGTTTCAATCTCTTGGTTGACACGTTTGGTTTCTCCATCTGTTTGAGGATGGTAGGCAGTGGAGAGGGCGAGGGAATAGTTGAGAATGCGTCCCAGTTCTTTGGCAAAGGCAGAGGTAAATTGTGGGCCTTGATCAGAGATGATTCAATCATAAAGACCGAAGCAGAGGAAGACTTTGTGGAAGAAGAGGGAGGCGACCCCTTCCATGGTGATGATTTTCTTTGTTGGGCATAAAATTACCCCCTTAGTAAGGCCATGGTCGATCACGACCAAAAGAGTATCGAAGCCAGCAGAGATAGGGAGATCAGTGATGAGATCACATGAGATCTGCTGGAAAGGGCGGGTACAAGAGGATCAAATGGGGGTGAGGGGGGGTACAGTGGGGTGGGTGTTAGCCTTGTTCTGTTGACACAGGGCACAACCTTCGACATATTTTCATATGTGTTGGGCAAGTCCAGGCCACCAAAACTCAGCTGCGATGAGCTGGTGGATCTTGAAATAACCAGAATGACCAGCGGTTTCATGATCATGGCATCAGTGGAGGATTAAGTGGCAGAGGGAGTCATTAGGGGAAATATAGATGCGTCCCTGGAATGTAAGGATACCGTCTTTGTATTGCCAATCGGAGAGATAAGAGTGAAAGGCTGGGGGAATGGTTCTGTTAAGGGATTGGAGGGCCTTGAGGACAAAGGGGTCAGTCTCAGAGTGAGACAAGATGTGTTCTTTGAGCATGGCATCAACAATGTTGATGAACAGGGAAGGGGGAAGGAGAGTGATGCCTTCATTGTCAGCGTCATCTGAGGGAAGGAGATTTGGATGGTGGGAAAGGGCATCTGGGCCAGCAAGGAGTTTGCCAGGGACATGGATCATGGTGAGATCAAAGTTGGCAAGGTCGAGGAGCCATCGGGCTTGATGGCGGTTAAGATTCTGTGCTGACCGGAAATAGGTCAGGTTCTTGTGGTCAGTGAATACCTGGACCAGGTGGGAGCTGCCATGGAGGTAATGACACCAGGTTTTCAGAGCTCACATGATGGTGAGAAGTTCTCAGTTGTAGATGTCATAGTTTCGTTCTGCTGGGGAGAACAACTGGGAGAGATAAGAGCAAGGGTGCCAGTCTCTGTTGGCATCAGTTTGGAGGAGGATTGCACCTGAGGCAAACTTCAAGGCATCAGTAGCAATGGCGAATGGGGTGAAGAGGTTAGGGAGTTGGAGAACTGGGTGGGCAAGGAAGAGTTCTTTGAGGTGTTCAAAGAACTTCTGACATTCAGGGAACCAGGCCCAGGGACTGGTTTTCTTGGTGAGATCAATGAAGGGGCAGACGACGGAGGAGTAATTGGGAATGAAGCAGCGGTAGAAGTTGGCAAAGCCAAGGAAGGAATGAATGTCACGGAGTTTCTCAGGAGTAGGCCAGGATGCAATCCCATTCAACTTGATAGGGTCCATGGCGAGTTGTCCAGGTTTAACGATCATCCCAAGGTATTTGACTTCCTTGGAGGCGAAATTGCACTTCTCGAGTTTGAGATGAAGGTCGAGTTCCTTCATTCATTGGAGGACACGCTTGGTCCATTCAGCATGCACCTTTTTGTCGGGGGAGTGGATGAGGAGGTCGTCTATGTAGATGACAAGCCATCCTTCGGTGATCATATCGTGGAAGGAGTCACTCATGAATTGTTGGAATATGACGGGGGAGTTGGTCAGACTGAAAAACATTACAGTCAGTTCGAAGAGACCTTTATGAGTGATAAAGGCGGCTTTCCATTGATGTCCATCTTTGATTCGGACATTGTTGTAGCCCCATTGGACATCGAACTTCGTGAAGACCTTGGCATCACGGAGTTTGTCAACAAGGTCAGAGACTAGAGAGAGGGAGTAGGCATCATGAACAGTATGTTCGTTGAGATACCGGTAATCCTGGCAGGGGCGGAGTCCGCCATCCTTCTTTTTGACGAAGAAGAAGGGGGATGCTTGGGGGGAGTTCAAGGGTTGAATCTTGCCTGAGGCAAGGTTTTCATCGAGGAAGGCCTCCATGGCCTTTCGTTCATCTGGGAAGAGGGAGTAGAGTTTTCCAACCTTCGGAGTGAAAGATTCATCGAGGTTAATTTCATGGTCATAGGGTCGGGATGGGGGTACGTGCTCCATGGCTTCTTTTGAGAAGATGGAAGTGAATTCTGCATATTCGGGGGGAAGGGTGACCTTGGGTTTGGCTTTCTCAGCAGCCATAGTGAGTTCAGTGGAGTTTGTGAGTTTGGCAATGAGGGGGTCACCCTTAGGAATGAAGTGGTAACCACAACGGATAACCCTGTTGATTGTGTAGTTGTTGCAGGCTCATTGGAGGTACCGAGATATCGTCTCGTAGTTGAGATATTTGTAGAGTCATCCATCATAGATCGAGTCTACTTGGATGTGGCGAGGAGGTTGGGGGGAGGGTCTGTACTGCTGGAATTGGGCCCCATGCCAATTGAGGTCGGCCTTGTGTAACGAGTGGAGTTCTTTGGATTGATCTGTGGACTTGTCGATGGAGAGAGTTTGCCCAAACCAGTCGATGGTGGGGTTGACGGCTTTTAACCAGGGGAGACCTAGGATAAGATTCTATCATCCACAGTCCATGACATAGAAGAGGACCTTGTGGATGAGCCCTTCGATGTGGATGAAGAGTTCAGTGGTGAAGCAAACTCCTCCTTTGTCAGTGGGTCCCTGGTCGAGGTTGGTGACGTTGAGGAGAGAGGGGAGTCAGGTGGTAGGGAGTTTGTTTTTGCAAACAAAGCCCCAGTCTATGCAGGAAATATCAGCACTGCTATCGATGAGGGTGCAGGTGTCAATAACTTGCAATGTGTGGGAGGGAACAATGACTTCAACGGGGATTTGCATTGTTCCAGGCATGGTAGATACTTTTACACGTTGTACAGTAGGAGAGCCTTGCATTGAGGGAGGTCTCCAATCTAAAAATTCTCTTCGGGGAGAGAGAATTTGATGTGATGAATGGTGAGATCGTCATCATCATCACAGGATTGAAGTCTGGGGAGGTCATCGTCAACCTGTTCGACTCGTTTGACTGAAGTCCTACGAGGTTCTTTGGGGTACTTGACACAAGCATCGGCCCTGTGGCCTTTCTGCCTGCATCGAAGGTAACATCCTTCCTTGAAGTATCGCTCCCACTCTTCAGGAGTTAGCTTGGGGGGTTGTGGCATGGAGACGGCATTGACGTCCATGGTGTCAGGGTCGCAAGCCTTGAACGTGGTAGAGGTGGGGATGTGGTAGGGGCAGTAGGGATGGGTAGCGGGGGCACAGTGTTGGTTGACAATGGTCTGAGTGCGGTCGTTCTGAACTTGGAAGTGAACAGCCTTGAAGTACCAGTCGTCAACTGTGGTGGGGATGGTGTCCATGGAGAAGATTCGGCAGGAGAGGAGAGGGGGAATGGTGGCGGCAAAGTAGTTGATCAGAACATTCTGATCGAAGATGCCTGATAAGGTGACATTGTTGCAGAACTCAGTGATGAACTTCGTGAGTTCGGGGCCATACAATCCGGCTTTCTTGGGTATGAGGCATTCTGAGTGAAGCCAGTTGATGGCTTAGTTCTTGGTGTCCTGGTGCTCAAAGGCAGCCTTAAATTTGGTGATAAAGTTGGTGAATTTGCCAAACGTCTGGTTGGCGATGGCATCTTGGCGAAAGGTAGTGGCCCATGTGGCGGCTGAGTCCTTCTTCATGTACGAGAGGGCATAGGTGATCTTCTTGTCGTCATTGTTGTAGACAGCTTTGTTGACAAGGAGATAAGTTTGGATTGAAGAGAGCCAAGGTATGGCTTTGGCATAAGAGCCGTCAAAGGCATTGGGGGCTCCGAGGCGGAGTTCTGTGGGCTTGGAGGTCATGGTGATCTGGGAGGGGCAGGGTGGGGGGAAGGAAAATGTCGGTTGGCAATGGACTGGGGTCGGGAATGGGGGAGTGGGAACTCTGGGAATGCTAAGTGCCACAGAGAGTCAGTGGGCAAGTTCTAAGTCCTCAGGTTGTTGAGGGATGACAATGTCTTTGTCAGTGTCGATGGGTTCAGTGGGGGGTTCATCTGATTCAGACAAGTCAATGGGGTCCCTTCGTGATACTGGGTCAGAATAGGGTCTAGGGTTTCTGGGGCGTTGATAGGAAATGGTGGCTTATTCGAAGATAGCCTTTTCTCGGGGAGATCCTAGACCTTTTGTTATGCTTGACATAGTCGGGGCGTGGCCTACAAAAGGTTCAATGGCTTACTGTCGCTATACAGCTGACAGGAGTTGAGGGGGTCCAGCAAGGGGTGTCCTTGGTGGGGTTCTGGACTGTCGAAGAGACAGGATCTGAGAATTCTGAGGACTGTCAGAGAGACAGGATCTGAGGGTTTTGGGGACCATTGGAGAGATGGGATCTGAGGGTTCTGGGGACCATCGGAGAGATGGAATCTGAGGGTTCTGAGGATCATCAAGGAGACGGAATCAAAGGGTTTTAGAGACCATCAAAGAGACGGGATCAAAGGGTTCTAGAGACCGTCAAAGAGACGGGATCAAAGGGTTCTAGAGACCGTCAAAGAGATGGGATCAAAGGGTTCTAGAGACCGTCAAAGAGATGGGATCAAAGGATTCTAGAGACTGTCAAAGAGATGGGATCAAAGGGTTCTAGAGACTGTCAAAGAGATGGGATCAAAGGGTTCTGGCAAGGGTACTCCTTGGCAGGGTTCTGGGGACACCGCAAGACTAGCGGTGGATCAAAGAGATTCTAAGGAGTGTCCACTCAACAGTAGAACGAGGACTGAAGGACCAAAGACAATCCAAGGTACAAGGTAGATTGTAGGAGGTCTAGGATAAGGGTTTACAACAATGTACCAAGGGTTTATATACGCAAGTCAAATGGTTAAGGGTAGGTCAAGGAAGAAGGTGAGTCAGTGATAGAAAGCGATGGAATTGCAAAGAAGGCTGAGTCACTATGAAAAGATGTGATGGCATCGGAAAAGTATCTGTAATACAACTGTGGATGAGTCATGCTAAATATGTATATGTAAGCAGTAATCTGGGAAAAGGTCATGGAAAAGAGAAGAGCCCATGTGGGGCTCAAACAATGGGACCTGAGGCCTTTGGTATATAATGGTAAGCGAGAGAAAAAGATAAGGGGGCCAACGAATCATAACAGTATGCAAGTACATTGAAAGTTGTGCCTTGTACCAGCAGCACAAGGCCAACACTCACCCCACTATATCCCCACTCACCCCCATTCACTTCACATGCACCCCTTCTAGCAGATCTCCTGTGATTTGATTACCAATCTCCCCACCTCCTCAGGCTTTGATATTCTCTTGGTCATGGTTGATCATGGCCTTACTAAGGGGACAATTCTCTGTCCCACCAAGAAAACCATTACTGCTGAAGGAATTGCATCCCTTTTTTTCCACAAAGTCTTCCTTCAATTCAGTCTTTACAACAGAATCATCTCTGACTGAGATGCATAGTTCACCTCTGCCTTCACCAAAGAGTTGGGACACATTCTCAACTACTCTCTTGTGCTCTCTACCACATACCACTTCCAGACTGATGGTTAAACCAAACAGGTCAATCAGGAAGTCGAGACCTATCTCTGCATCTTCTGCAGAAGCAACCCCACCATATGGTCTGAACTCATTCCACATGCCAAGTTCATCCACAATTATTACCCCCACTCTGTTACCAGACAAACACCATTCTATCTCATGATGGAATATGAACCCCATGCCCTACCCTCAGTCATCTCCGACTCACATATTCCCACAATCGAAGATCACCTCAAATTCCTTGTTGCTGCCCACAATGAGGCCCTTACAGCCCACAAACTCGCTTGCCAAGTCATGGTGTTGCAAAACCATCACTCTTTCACCCCTTTCATCAAGGGATCCAAAGTCTGGCTTGAGGCCAAAAACCTGAAATGCTTTATTGTCAACCCAAAGTTTACCCCAAAATGCAAAGGATTCTTTACCATTGTCAAGGTGCTATCTCCCATCACCTATGAATTATGCCTCCCACAATCGTGGAAAATTCACCCAGTATTCCATGCATCCCTCTTATCCCCCTATTGTGAAAACCCCATATATGGGCCAAATTACCCCTTCCCACTACCTGACCTTATCAATGGACATG
>JBBPMF010000962.1:0-14054 GCA_038090175.1 Austroboletus eburneus
AGCAAACCTAGTATGTAGTTTAAGCTATGTAAGCTAAGTTTGTAACTACTATGTAAACTGCCTGTGATAATCAGTCACAGGATAGTCTCAGCCTCTCTAACAGAGTCGACCAACACAAACAGGGCACAACCCCTTTGTGGTAATCACCTCAAAGGAGGGACTTTGAAAGGCTATGTAACTCAGACTAAAGCTTGAGCGAAACAGTTTCCTGTTGGGCTCACACTCTAAAGGCAGTGAGTGTCAAGAAAAAAAAAACTGCAGAAGCAGCAGTATGCCCACTTAAGCCTGTGGATCAGCTATGCAAAGGGATAAGAGCAAAGTAGAGGGAGGGAGGGAGCAGGAGATGGGTGGGGAGCAGGGAAAGGAAGGGAGAAGTATCTCCAGGTGGGCTATGAGCTGCCACAGGCAAGAAAGCTGAAAATGGAATAGTTGAGATGATCAGATCAGATCAGATTTTCAGGTTGTTTCAAAACAATTATTGTATTATGTAATCAAAGTGCGGAGAGTATTTACGAACAAAAAGTACGACACATTCAAAAAAGGTGCACACATGGCATTTGCCAATGTAGTTGAAATAAGCATCAGAAAAGTTTGAAAGCCCACAACTGCCCATTAAATTTATAGATTACCTTGCAGAAGGATGGCTAATTATCTATATGGATAATCTAGCCATCCATTCTTCTGATCCATCTAAGCATAGAAAGAGAACTGTTAAAGTTCTAGAATGACTTAGAAGCCTAGGACTAAGGTGCAAACTCCAGAAATGCACCTTCGACTTGCAAAACATGAACTACCTTGGTCTAACCATCCAACCAGGAGAACTCGCAATGGATACAACCAAACTCCAAGCCATAGAGGAATGGAACTCCTCCACCTCAGTTAAAGCAGTGAGATCCTTCTTAAGATTCTGCAACTTCTACTGAAGATTCATTCCAAACTTTGCTCAAAGAGTTGCCTCACTTAATGAACTTACTCAGAAGGACAAACTCTGGACTTGGACAGAGAAAGAACAACATGCCTTTGAAGACATGAAACTAGTATTCTCCACCTCCCCAGTTTTAAAACAACCGGATCCGGAACACCCATACTTTGTAATGACAGATGCTTTGCTCCTAGCCACAGGAGGAGTTCTCATGCAGAAAGACTCTAATGGTGACCTCCATCCATGTGCATACTGATCTGCCACTCTATCGAGTGCAGAACGCAACTATGACATATATGACAGAAAACTACTGGTGGTTATCTATGCTCTTGAAGATTGGAGACATCACCTACTTGAAGCATGATATGTGGTTCAAATACTCACAGATCACAAAAAGCTTACCTACTTCAGAGCTCCCCATTGACTATTTTGACACCTGTCATATCCCAAATTCTTGCTAAGTCCCCTCCGCTCCTCCATGTATATTATCTCCACTCTTCCGCTCCATATGTCCTCTGCTACTCCATGTCTGCTTTACTTCTTGTGTTCATGTATGTTATGTTACATTTCCCTTTGTTCTCTTTGTAGTTAGTCTCCATTCCATCACTGCGGTGCTCAGGGTAAGGTGCATAGCTCTGGCTATGTGACTGACCGGCACAGCAGCAGTACTCTGTTCCATCCGTCGCTCTGACCCTGACTTTACTACATTCGGACTTCAACCTCCGTATATAAACCCGCTGTAATATGTGTTAGCTCTTTAGTTCAAATATCAACTTAGTTCCATCCTCTGCTCTCTCATCCATCATTGAGCTCATCAACGAGTTCTCTTGCTTGAGTCTTGATGACTCTCCTCTGACCTCTGATTACTCCATACCTCCGCTCCACTCCCCTTGTAAATTAGGGACAATGGAACTGGACAAGGGTGCACCACATAAGGTGAAGCCAAAGTCCCTACCCCCTCGGACCAACTCCAGCACTCCAGAGTTCGCTGCCCAGTCTCTGATGGACCCGTACTTAGCAGTATATTCAAACTCATGCTTGTCCGAGTTCTCATCCCTTCCCTCCAACAATCAACAATCACCCATGGCCACACATACCATGCAAATGCGATCCCGATTGCGGATGCACCAGGCCTCTGACAACAAGTGCACTTCGGCCACTCCCCCACTATACCATCCGTTATCGTTTTTCGCCAGTTCATGTCACGGACCAGCTGTCATCGACGAGTTCTGCAGTTTCTCCACCCATTGGACTTTTGCTTCCACATCACAGGCACCATGCCAACTGAGGTCTCCAACCCCAGGTGCTTGCATTGAAGAAGTCATTGATGAAGGTGAAGAAACAGACAGCTCCCACACCAAACAGCCCCTACCTGGCGGGTTCAACACACCACAGCACCGTTGTCCTCCTCTGCATAATGACGAACCATCAGACCACGATTCTGATGGGTTTAACATGGATGAACTCAACCTGCCAGATGACAATGATGATGACTATTCTGCCAATGGTCCCCCAGGACCCGGCAATAACCCCGACCCTGGCAATGGACATGACAGCAATGAAGACAAAGACAAAAACATCCCAGTCCCACAGAACGCGCTCACCAATTTGGCTGACGCCATCCACAGACTGTTGCATGCTAATTGCCATCCTGCTGAGTCCGGAAGCCAGCAGACCAAGGTTTGTGAGCCTGACCAGTTTGACAGCATGGAGGCTTGGAAACTCCATACATTCCTGGTTCAGTACGAGCTGAATTTTCAAGACCGGCCTAGGGCCTTTAGGACGGATCACACCAAAGTCACATTTGCGCAGTCTTACCTCAAGGGCATGGCCCTAGAATGGTTCAAACCTTACCTCCTCGACACAGAGGACCCTCAATTCTGTCCTTGCTGGATGGATCATTACAGGGACTTCATGCTCAAGTTGCAGACCAATTTCAGTCCTCACAACCCTGTCAGAGATGCCGAGCACCAGCTCAACAACCTCGCAATGAAGGACACGCAGTGTATCAACAAGTACATTGTGGAGTTCAATAGGATCGCTTCACAAGTCCACGGCTACAGAGAAGATGCTCTCCGTCACCATTTATACAACAGCCTCCCGGACAGAATCAAGGACAAAATCTCTCATGTTGGCAAGCCTCAACACTTGCCGCACTCCGTCACCTCGTGCAATCAATTGACACACATTACTGGGAGCATAAGTCCGAGATTAACCATCAGCAGAAGCCATCCAGCAACAAGTCCTCCAACGCCAAATCCAATAACAAGTCCAACAAACCTGGCGGCTCAAAGAGCAACAGCTCCAAGGGCAAGTCTGCCACCACTACCCCTGCTCCTGGTACCTTAGATACCTTCAACTCTCCTCCTAAGTCTGACCTCTCTTTGAAGCTTGACAAAGATGGCAAGCTGACTGCTGCCGAATGCAAATGCTGCTTCGACAACAAGCTATGCATGTTCTGTGGTCAAGGTGGCCACGTCGCTAAGGATTGCCTGCGATCAACGTCAAAGGCATCCAAAGCGTGTGCTGCCAAGACAACTCTGGAAGCTAAACCAGAAGTCTCTTCTGAGGCAAAAAAATAAAGTGCGACCTCTGTGGCTCCACACAGCTGGATGGTCACATTGACTCCGAATGTGCAACCAAGGAGCTCCATCTCAACGTGTCCACTCTCTCAGATCCCTGATCCCTTATGCCCTCTATTTCTCTAGTATCATATGATCTCTGTCCTTTCCCTGCGTTAGTAGACTCTGGCTCCTCCGACTGTTTTATAGACACCGCTTTTGTGAATAAGAACAATCTTTCCACCTACACTGTCCCTCTGCTTATGCTCTGTCTCTTTGATGGCACATCAAATTCCAACATCACTCAAGCTATTGACCTCTCTGACCTCTTCGAAACTGGTGATATCACCCTGACGATGTTCTATGTCACCCCACCGGATGGCTCCTGTGCTTTGGTCCTTGGACACAACTGGCTTAACCACTACAATCCATTAATTGACTGGGTCACAAGCAGTATCTCTTTCCATTCTATTCCACAGCCCAGTCCCGCACTTCCGAGCTCACCCCCGACTCCTAAGGCATCTCCACCTCCGGTTGTCCCCTTTCCAGATCTGCCGCATTTCTCCGACCACAAGGCTCCACCCATTGCTTTCATCAATGCTCCCACATTTGCGCTAGCCTGTCACCTACAAGGTTCCATGCAGTTTAGCATGCACATTCAACCAAGAGAAGGTGATCTCTGCACCACAGCTACTGAACCTCCCGAACAGATTAATCTCTCTGATGTTCTGTCAGAATATCACAAGTTCTCTGATATGTTTAGCAAACGACAGGCAGATTCTCTGCCCCCTCACCATGAACACAATCTCAAGATTGATCTCAAAGAAGGTACTGTTAACTATGTGATTGCGCTCCAACAGTTACCATTAGTGAGTCATGCTTTAGACTAGTAAGTCATGCTGTTGCCACATAGTGGTGTGGTAGTGTTGTGTAGTATTAGTGTGGCGCTTCAGATGTAGCCCAGAGTTCACTGTCTATGTTCCTCAGTTTCTGACAGTGAGCTCCAGGTATGTTATCTAGCTATTCTACTCGAATACATTAGTTTCTGACAGTGAGCTCCAGCTGTGTTAATTCAGCTGTTAATAGGTACCTCTCCTCTGCTCGGCACCATCTACTCTTTCTCTCCTTCTGAACTTGAGTCTCTCCACACCTTCCTAGATGAGCATCTCTCCATAGGATTTATTCGACCCACCTCCTCTGCACATGCCACTCCGGTCCTCTTTGTCCACAAGAAGGATGGTTCTCTCCACCTTTGCATCGATTTTTGAGGACTCAACAAGATCACCAAGAAAGACTGCTACCCACTTTCCTGCATTTCCAACCTCCTCAATGCTCCAAGCTGTGCCAAGGTGTACTCCAAAATTGACCTCTGGCATGTGTACCATCTGGTCCATATCATTGAGAGTGACAAATGGAAGACCACCTTCCACATGCGGTATGGTTCCTATGAATGGCTTGTCATGCTGTTCGGTTGTATGAATGCCCCGGTGGCATTCCAGCGGTTTATTAACACTGTCTTTGCTGATCTTTTGGACGTTAGTGTCATTGTGTACCTTGATGACATTCTCATCTTCTCTGAAGACATGGCCTCTCATAAGGAGCATGTTAAGGAAGTTCTCCACCATCTCCAAAAACACAGTCTTTACACAAAACCTGAGAAGTGCAAGTTCCATACAGACTCCATGGAATACTTAGGTTATTGGATGTCTCCATCTGGCCTCACCATGTCCCCAGATAATGTCCAGTCGATCCTCGACTGGCCTGAATCTCGAAAGGTCAAGGACATCCAATCCTTCCTCAGATTTGCTAATTTCTATAGACAGTTTATCCACAACTACTCTGAAATTGTTGTTCTGCTTACCCACCTCACCTGTAAGGGTATTCCTTGGCAATTCATGGACGCCTGCCACTCTGCTTTCCAGGTGCTGAAAGCTGCTTTCACTTCCGCTCCTATTCTTACACATTGGGCTCCTGATGCTCTGATTATTGTAGAAACCGACGCCTCCTACTATGCTATCACAGGCATTCTTTCCATGAAGTGCCCTGATGTGGAAGTCTGCCCCATTGCCTACTACTCTTGGACGTTGACCTCCCCGGAGCTCAACTATGACACCCATGACAAGGAGTTATTAGCAATTCACAAAGCATTCCGCACCTGGCAGCATTACCTTGAAGGCTCCACGACTCTGGTTGATGTGGTCACCGACCATAAAAACCTTGAGTACTTTGCCACCACTAAACTCCTGACCTGCTGCCAAGCCTGCTGATTGGAGTTCCTTTCCCAATTCAACATGATTGTCTGTTTCCGCCCCAGCTGACTTGGCGCTAACCCGATGCCCTCACTCGATGCTGGGACATCTATCCCAAAGAGGGGGATAAGGACTACACTCAAGTCAATCCACATATTTTCTGCTCTGTTTCACCCAAGAGCAACTTGCTGCATCCCTACAAGCTATGTACCTTGCATTCCCCATTCTCCGCGCAATTTCACTCTTTGACCTCAAGAAACTCCACAGTGATATTCTCTCCGCCCTCCCATCCGACCCTCTTGCCATGATCCACATGACTGGATCTCCTGACCCTTCCTCTGACCCCGTTTCCAACACTCCCTCCACTTCTCATTGGACAGTAGACGCAGATGGTTACCTCCATCTCAATGGCCGCATGTACATGCCTGACATCAATGACCTTCATCTCCATGTTCTCTGCTTCAAGCATGGTCATTCCCTCTCTGGTCATATCAGTCAAAACTGCACTCTGGAACTAATCCGCCACAAATACACCTGGCCAGGCATCCGTACCTTTGTCAAAGAGTACATATCCTCTTGTACCACCTGCACTTGCACGAAAGTTCCAAGGCACAAGCCCTACGGGCTTCTTAAACAGCTCCCAATCCCTGAGAAGCCATGGAATTCCATATCTATGGATTTCATTGAGCAACTCCCAGGCTCCTCTGGTCATACCACCATCCTCATCATCATGGATTGCCTATCCAAGCAATGTATCTTCATCCCAATGGACGACAAGGTGACTTCCCCAGAGTTGGCCAAACTCTTTTTACTCCATATGTTCTCAAAGCACAGAGTACCATCCCACATCACCTCCGACTGAGGTTCTGAGTTCATATCTCATTTCTTCTGTTCTCTTGGCAAAGAACTTGATATCTGCCTTCACTTTACCTCTGGGTATCACCCTGAGGGAGATAGACAGACTGAGCAGATGAACCAGATGCTGGAACAGTACCTCCGCATTTATTGCAACTATCAGCAGGACAACTGGGCTGAACTCCTGCCCCTCGTGGAGTTAGCCTACAACAATGCTCTGAATGCAACTACTGGCGTCTCTCCATTCTTTGCTAACAAGGGTTACCACCCCAACATCTCTGTCCACCCCAAACACGATCTCACCTCCACCTATGCCAGAGAATACTCGGTCGACCTCGACTCTCTCCATGAATTCCTCTGTGAAGAAATAGCCACAGCACAGAAGTGATACCAAGCACCCACTGATGCGAAACAATCTCTGGCCCCTGACTTTAAAGTCGGAGATCTGGTCTTTATCAAAGCAAAGTATTTTAATTTGACTTGTCCATTTAAAAAGCTCTCCAAGAAGAATTTAGATCCATATCTGATCATCACACAAGCTGGCTCCGTCTCCTTCATGCTCCACCTTCCCGACTCTATGAAGTCTGTTCACCTGGTCTTCCACGTCTCACAACTTGAACCTTCAGTCCCCAATAGTATCCCCAATTGCATCCAACCTCCACCTCCTCTGGTTGAGGTAGATGGCAAATCCGAGTATGAGATCTCTGAGATCCTCAACTTCAAAATAGACTGTCAGCAAAAGACTTGCAAGATACTCTACCTAGTTCGTTGGTCTGGCTATGAAGGTACTGATGAAGAAACCTCCTGGTTACTCGCAACGGAATTAGATCACGCCTCAGAACTTGTCGCAGAGTTCCATCTCCAGTATTCAGATAAGCCTGGTCCCCATATACCTTGATTCCATTTTCGTCCACTTACATAGATTCCTCTCCATCTCAATTTCCTCCATTTAGTAGTTCTGATGATATCTCCATATAAGACCTTTGCTATATTTCCTTCTTCCATTTCACTTCATCTCATTTTCATTGATTATATCCCATTAAGAAAAAGAAAAGAAAAAACATTATACAAACAAAAGAAAACTACAATTACAAAGTTCTTAGGGCCTTACTGCCCACTCATCTTCATGTCCTCTCCTTCAGCGTCTGCCTCATCTCCAGTGCTGCTCTTCTCCGCCTCGGTCCCTTTCTCCTCCATCTGGACCTCCACCTCTTCCTCTGACTCCTCTGACTCCACCACCTCCACCTGTGTCCCCTTGGACACACAGTTCTTCATCTTCTGCCACATTGCCGACACCTCACCCTCATACCCCAGGTTGCACACAGCCTGCACAATGTTCTGCAGCTGCATGTGCTGGTTGTCCTGGTTGCGCTCATGATGCATCACTTCTTCCTCCCACTTCCTCGTGTCTTGGCGCTGGACCTGGACCAGGTCCCAGATGGCCTCGGTGACTTCCATCATCGCACTGGTGAGCTCTGTCCATGGCCCGTGCATGAGTCGCTCATCCTCTGTCTCCATCCTCACCTTCTTCTTCAACCCTGTTGCCTCTGGGCCCACCTTCCACTTCCTCGGCACTGGCTTTTCCACAACCTCGACCTCATCACCTTCGTCTGTCAGCCGCTCACATCACTGCTTGATGCCGACACATGCTGTGCATGACAACACCTTCTTTCCTGGCGCCAGCATGCACTCAATGTTGAGGTGGTGGCACTGGTAGCACGCATCTGGCATGGGGTCGATCTGCAGTTTGGCCGCCTTCTCCTTCCCCTTGCCCTTTTGGTGGGGCTTGGGTGGTCTGACTGGCGGTGTCTGCTCATCCTGTTGGGTTGTTAGTTACATCTGTCTCTGTGGAGAGGCACTCACCTCTGCATCCACGTCTGTCACCTCTGATGCCTTCTCCTTCGCGTGCTGCTCTGCCATGACCTTCTCTGCGCAATGCCTTGCGGCTTCCTCCTCCTTGTGTTTGCGACGCTTGGCCTCTTCCACCTCATGCTGCACCTGCTCTTCCTCCTCCCGACACTTACGTGCCTCTTCCTCATGCTTTCATACCTCCTCTTCTGCCCATCAGTGCTCCTCTTCCTTTCACGCCTTCATGCATTGTTGCCACTCCACCACCTTCACCTCGAACACTTCGTCATCGTCATCATTGTCCTCCACGAGACACGTGTCGGCCCACGTGCAGATGTTGGTGATGTCATTGAGAGTAGAAGACATGAGGAAGAAAGTTAGAGAGTCAAAGCATGCAACCCCCGCCTTATATGGCCCTCGTCAGCAATTTCTGACTCCACTCCACAATCGCTTAGACAACGCTTTGCCATCCACTCCGCACACACCCTCACATCACTTATCCACCCTGTCACATTTTCACTTACCACATGGATGGACCTAGCCATCGCTTTGGCCTTAAGGGGTTCAGGCCTAAGAGGGGGATACTGTCATATCCCAAATTCTCACTAAGTCCTCTCGGCTCCTCCATGTATATCATCTCCACTCTTCCGCTCCATATGTCCTCCACTACTCCATGTCCGCTTTACTTCTTGCATTCATGTATGTTATGTTACATTTCCCTTTGTTCTCTTCATAGTTAGTCTCCATTCCATTACTGCGGTGCTCAGGGTAAGGAGCATAGCTTCGGCTGTGCGACTGACTGGCACAGCAGCAGTACTCTGTTCCCTCCGTCACTCTGATCCTGACTTTACTACATTCAGACTTCAACCTCCATATATAAACCTGCTGTAATATGTGTTAGCTCTTTAGTTCGAATATCAACTTAGTTCCATCCTCTGCTCTCTTCTCCATCATTGAGCTCATCAATGAGTTCTCTTGCTTGAGTCTTGACGACTCTCATTTGACCTCTGGTCACTGTGCACCTCCGCTCCACTCCCCTCGTATATTAGGGACAATGGAACTGGACAAGAGCGCACCACATAAGGTGAAGCCAAAGTCCCTATCCCCTCCAAACAACTCTGGTGCTCCGGAGTTCGCTGCCCAGTCCCCAATGGACCTGTACTTAACAACACCATGCTCAATGGCAAATGTTCCTGCAAGACTTTGATCTTGCATTTACACACATACCAGGAACACACATGGGCTCTGCCGACACCCTCTCAAGAAAAGAGGAAATATCTACTGAATCAGACAATGCTGAGATAGTTCTCCTTCCAGACGACCTATTCTGTAAACAGATTGATCTTGCTTTAAAAGAAAAAATTGCAAAGTCTACTTCTTCCAATCCCTTTGTCCTTATCGCACTTGAGAAAATGTATAATAACATCCTCCCGCTTTCTAGAACAAAGTTGTCTGACTGGACCTTTGTAAATCAAGAACTCCGTTTCCAGGGATGCTTCTTTATCCCAGAACCTACCCTTCAAAAACTGGTCCATGATCAACACTACTCCCAAACAAGTGGACACATGGGCCACTTCCAAACACTAGCAGCTCTTGAAAAAGACTTCTGGTGGCCTGGAATGTCCACATTTCTGTGACGATTCATCGCAGGTTGCGCTACTTGTCAAGTCAATAAAGTAAACACCCATTCTACATCCCCCCCTCTAATGCCCTTAAACTTGTCTGCATCTCACCCCTTTCAACAGATTTCTGTTGACCTCATCTTGGGACTACCTCCTGTCTCTGGATTTGACTCTGTTATGATCATGGTCGACCATGGCCTTTCAAAGGGGGTAATTTTCTGCCCTTGCTCCAAAACTATTAATGCACAAGGAATTACCCAACTCTTTCTTGACCACATGTTTTAAAGATTTGGTCTCCATGACAAAATCATCTTAGACAGGGGCCCCCAATTCACATCTGTCTTTGCCAGGGAACTAGCATGACTACTCCAGTATGACATTGCCTTATCATTTGCCTACCATCCCCAGACAAATGGAGAAACTAAACAAATGAATCAGGAACTTGAAACCTACCTCCAGATCTTCTGCAACAAATCAGCAGATCAGTGGGTTCTGCTCCTTCCATTGGCCAAGTTTCACCACAATATGGCAATCCATTCCTTTACTCAGAAATCCCCATTTGAACTGATCATGGGATACCAACTCCGAGCCTATCCACCAATCAGAAAAACCTTTGTTTCAGAATTGGAAAATAGGTTAACCAAACTGAAAGACTCTCGAAAAGAGGCACTGGCAGCACATGAACGAGCAAGAATGTTTATGGAAAGATGAAGAAGATCCACATTTAGGCCATGAAAAGTTGGAGACAAAGTATGGCTAGAAGCAACCAATCTAAAAACGAACTACCCAGCCAGAAAACTAGCACTCAAATGCAAAGGACTGTTTGAAATTGAGAAAGTAATTTCTCCAGTAGCTTACCAACTCCAACTCCCCCCAACATGGAAGATCCACAACATGTTCCATGCCTACTAACCCCTCATGTGGAAACCTGGGAACATGGAGCCAATTTCCCCCAACCTACCTTGAAGATAGTAGACGGAGAAGAAGAATGAGAAATAGACAAGATTATCGCTCATAGAGGGAGAAAGAAGGCCCACCAATTTCACATCCAATGGAAGGGATATAGTTCTGATGATGACACATGGGAGCCAAACTCTAATTTTGGAAATGGCTTGGAACTCTTGGAGGCTTATAAATGATCGAAGAAACTCTGACTATCCCCAGAACAATGACCACACCTCATGAATACTCCCTTGAATCCCCCCATAAATCCCCAAGACTTCATACCCCCTGTATACCCCCTCTCATGTCCAAAATCTTTGTTCCTGAACTACCTCCTGTCCGAGGACACAGATTCCCCCCTGTTTTTCAAAACACCCTTCTGGTATCAATCCTTGAATGCCCAGCCCTCTATTACTACCTTGTCTCACACCATCTCTATGATGAAGCACCCATCTTTCCCCCCTTATTGCAGCCTTTCAATGACTCTCACTCTCTGTCAGACACAATCACAAGAGAGCTCGAAGAAATCCAACACCAGCAGAATCACTTGATTACACACTTGAACACTCTTTGGCTGAGGGATGAATCCAAATCTGCCAAACCCTTGTAGACCTCAGAATCTTCAGAATCATCAATACCTTCTCCAGAATTACATTGGCCCCCTACCTCCGACCACTCCTCCAAGCCTTCACCGAGGAACAAGAAGAGAAATCTCCTGAACCTCACCCACAACCACCTTGCCATATCACCCTCTTTTGCCCCCATCATTGAGAAACTTAATGGGACCAGCCATGCCTGGAACCCTCCCATCATGGGAAGCACCAGACCTTTGCTTGGAGAAATCACTGTGGCTGAGAGGAGAATTAGGGATGCAACCTTACAAATGGCAGAAGGATTGGCTGCAACCTCCCTCTCCCAAACTCCCCAAGTTCTACCCATTCAAGATGGCTTTAAGAAGCCCCTATCACTGGCTGAAGGAAGTGATGAACAGAGCACAAGTTCAGTCAGAGGAAAAGAAAAAGAAAAACAGAAAGAGGCATTGTCACCCAATCCCATTCCCATTTCCCCAAGACCGGCCCCAGAACCAACTCGCAGGAATAGTGTTATGATTCATTGGCCCCCTCTCTTTCTTTTTTCCGACTTCGCTTACCATGTACACCGAAGAACCTTGACCCTTGCTGTTCAAGCCCCACTTGGATCCTTTCTTTAACCATTGTCTTTGCAATACCACTTACTTATTTAGTGTGACTTATCCACAGTTGTATCACCAATACTTATCCCATCACATTCGCTCCATAGTAACTCAGCTTTTTTGCAATTCCATCACTTTCTATCGCTGACTCACCTTCTTCCATTGACCTACCCTTAACCACATGGCTCGCATATATAAACCTTTGATACTTAGATGTATTCGCTATCTTAGACCTCCTGCAATTTACCTAGTATCTTGGAGTTGCTTTCGGGTCCCCTAGTCCTCATTTTACTGTTGAGTGGATGCTCCCTCTGAACCCTCAAACCGTTGCTAGTCCTGTGACGTCCCCAAGATCCGTTGATCTCTCGATCCTCAACGGTCCCTAGAACCTCTGCCAAGGAAGACCCTTGAGTGGACCCCCTTCAATCTGACATTAGTCCTATGCCAGCCTTAGTCTCTCTGTCAAGGAACCCCCTCACCAGACTCCCTTGTCCTGTCAGCTGTATAGTGACAGTAAGCCCTTGAACCTCTGCAGGCCTATGCTTGACCATGTCAAGTGTAACAAATAGAAAGTCCAACAAACTCACATGCTTCCAATGTGGAAGCATCAAACATCTGTGACCAAACTGTCCCATTTACACTTGTCCCTTCTGTAATCAAAGGCTCCTGGATACATTCAAAGAGAATGCCCCTTCAATCAATGCTCTTCCTGCCATGGAATGGGGTACTCCTCTGCTGAATGCTTCAACCCAGAGGACTTCAATGATGACAATGTTATCTTCAATGATGGAGACTCTACAGAAGGTGACTTTAGGAGTTGAAGAGGGTCTTTAACAGATAGAAGAGGGTAATGTTACAAATAAGCACAGTTTCAAAGGTTCTGGATCTTGTTCCCATGGTTCTGATGCTTTCAAGGTACCTTTCTGTGGTTCCGAAGGTTCCAGAATTTCAGAACCATTGGAACTCTTCAACACTCTTATACCAGAATAGGAACCTGAGGATGGACTACCTCTGGAATGCTATTGGACTTTATTCCCCAAAGATTATGCTTCATATGGTCATATGGAGATCCCCATTCTTGACTCACCTTGTCCCTCTTTTGTTCTGTTTTTGTAACTCTTACCATGTGTTCCCAGGATCACTTTTCCATGGACCTCCACTCCTCCTTCTATCCTCCTTCTGATGGCAGTGTTCTTCCATTCTTACCATTGATACATGAGGCTGTTGTAGCATACCATGTGTCCTGTTCCACTGCCCTTCCGTTTTGAGATGGTTCCAGGCTGTATAAATAGCTAGTAGTTATCTCACATATTCCTTAGCTAGATCTGTGCAATTATATGCAGTGTTTAGTCTCATCCTGCCTGAATCTTGAGTTTCAGCAGAGAACCCTTTGGATCTACAGGACTTTGTGTTGCCTTTGAGAACACACTGGGACTAGGCATTGCGCAAGTGTAACAGTCTCCAACAAGTGTGCGGTGTGTGAGTCTGCACACTCTGCTTGCCAGGCAAGGGTGCAGAACTTAGCCAGATATGTGTGAATGTCCTGTCCTCCTTGTTTGTATTTTTTGAGGGCATTAATTGCCCATTCCTTTTTAAGAATGGGCTGGAAGAGCCCCTTTATTTCTTTGCACAGGTAGTTCCAGTCTACCAGCTCTGAACTTCCATTTGTGAGCTTGTCAAGCTCCATTTCAGCATAGTAGCTCCCCTTTACCCCCTTTAGGTGGGAGAGCACTGCATAGGCCTGGTTCTTTCCTGCTTGTGGGTCTGGATGACCCAAACTATCAGTAAGGTGGAAGAATCTTGGCATGAGATCAAGCCAAGCCTTCATCGTCATCCACCACTCCTTGAATTTGGCCTTGGGAC
>JBBPMF010000963.1:0-14040 GCA_038090175.1 Austroboletus eburneus
GCACACCTGCCACTACCGCCATCACGACACAGGGACTATGGCGCAATTGGTGGCATCCACCACACGACGACAACGACTTTGAGTTCCTACAGGGTGACAGTGAGTACGACACCTACTTACTTGACCCTGGCGCACTGCTGATCTCTGCCCACAGCCTACACGATGACGACGATGGAGAAGGGGCACCCACAACGACAAGGACAGGCATGACACGACAGCAGGGCAATCATGGCACCATACTGTCCCTCTGTGACCGTCTGGGGAGGTTTCCCTACGCTGTACCATCGATTCACTTGCCCAGCTCAAGTACGACGACAAACGTAAATTCACCCTCGTCATCTGCGGAACCATTAAGTTTAGTCTCGTTGAGTAAGGGCGCTCGGCAGCACAACATGGAAAAGGTGTACTCTGGGTTGTACGAGGTCGGAAAGCCGATGGAAAGAAGCGAGATTTGCAGATGGTTATCATGTATTTATTGAACAAGGTAGGTCTCTTCGGGAGTTTGCATTGCAAATTTTCACGCACGAGGGCGCTGACACCACCGTAGATTCTGTCTTTCTGGATCGGCTGATTTCTGCGCAAGTCGCTATGGCAATCGTTGTTCATTCCAGCTGATCACTTCTTAGTATGGTTCATGATGAGAAAGTGCTCGGTGTCTGCGGCGAGACTGAGCCCATACGTGCGAAGCACTCCGTCATTGCCATGATGCAGGTTTATGAATCCGCTCTTTCGCTCCATCACTTGTTTTCCCGGTTGTTTCATGCCCTTCGGTCTCTGTACATCCGACACGCACAAACCACTGCTGGTCTCGAATGATTTCAGACTATTCTCAGAACCGCGAGGACACACTGCACATGAAAAACCTGCTCAGCCTCGGAGAGGATCGTTACTTGACGATGCTTCTGTTGAAGCACTTCCCAATGCACAAGACTCAGTTCGTCCGGAACGCCCACCTACACAGTAGCACCAGATGACTGGAAGATTTTGTCGTCGCAGCGACCGTGTTGGATCAACGGTCAATACCTGCCAGGATCGTCAGTGGTATACCAGACCAAGAGATTAGACCAGGATTTGAACGAGCTTACTTCTGCAGTGACGTTGGTGATGTCTTGGTAAGTATAGTGCATGCCATACATGAAATCGGGATGCACAATTGTGAACTTGAACATGATGAAACATTTTTGAGAGAACGAAAGAAGGAAGAACAACTGACATTTGCACTGCCAAATCGTCGATATAAGAGAGGTTACCTGCCAAATATGTGAACCCAGCGTAGAAGCTGATCGGGAACATGGGTTGATAGTTTCCCTGAATTCCTGTCCGTTTGCAGGTTTCACGAGCACCTTGTTACTGACGCTCACGGTCACGCTGAGCGATCCGGCATTGGACAGCGAGTCCGAAGGAAGATGAATAAATACATAGGTTTGTTGCCGAGGATGTTGGTGTATATGACAGCCTACGAGTTGATCAGGATGGCCCCAGACGAACTCACATCTTCGGACAGGTAAAGTCAGCAGTGCAGACGTGCCAATCGGAAAACCAACAGAGGGATAGAAAACGCTCTGCAGGAGGTTGGCGCATTACTCATAGATATCTTTGGTCGTAATATTTGCCGCGCCTGAAACACGTGGATGTTATCATCGGACACCTGCCTCTCAGGCAGTAGCCTAAGTATGTAGACGCTGCGGCATCTGATCTGCCACAAAAGACGGAATGGCCTAGGCCGTAACCGCGTAACATTATTTTTCGTGCACTTTGATTGGAGGGCCTGGGGGTCAAGAGTGTACCATTCCAAACGGAGGTTCCAGTGGAACCTCTGGACTCGGGTAAAAAGTGCAGATAGGCTAGAAGCGCCACTCAGTTCACCGTGCTTCTGTGGTAGATCTCCAAACCTACTAGTAAGCATGCCGTTTGATATTTACTAGCGGACCCGATTCACCAAGGTTACCCAAAAGGCCGAGCAGGTAAAATTAAAGCACACTTGTGTAGCAATATAATTGTTGGATTTCTGAAAGATCTGCTCACCGTAGGCTATATTTTACGGTAACGTTATTTTGGCAATACCAACCTTGCCGCTTGCTTGAACTAGGCTTTGGCTTTGTCATTACATAACGCCGCCGTTGAAAATTGAACATTGAATTTCAGCCGAGGCCGCTGATCGAGGAACTGATGCCCGCATCACCAATAGCTAAGTACTATCGTAGCAATCCTTTTTAGACTTACCATATACATCATGCACGATTGGCATAGTGGCACTAGCCTCTCGATGCTCTGCCGCTCTGCCAACATGTGTAGGTGACAGCTTCTATTTAAGTAAGTAAATAAAATCTCCTGCTCACCGTTATAGTAATCGATGGCCACTCAAGCGCTCAATTCTGGCACTGGCGTGATCGCTGTCGGTGATAGTCATCATCGCCACGCAACATAGATTACATCATCTCAATGTCGCCGAAATATAAAAAATGAATTGGCGGGTTTACCATGGAGGTATTCGGTAAACCTGATAGCCAAGTACAAGTTATCATGGAACCTGCCAACGTACGTCAAATTCGGGTGAGCCTCGGCTTCATTCAGAGTATAAGAGACGCTGAACAGCGTCGAGTTAGATTCAACTGACTCAGTGTCTTCAAAAACACTCCCAAATGTCTATTATGCATCAAACCACCCAGCGAACCCAACTTGGTATGTCATCTGATATTCTGTGATTATCACTCTGAAACCCTTTCCATGAGATGCCATTTTGCGGCTTCTTGCAACCTTGTCGCTCACTCCAAGTGACATAGACGAGATTAATACCGTCATTACCGAAACCACCATGCCATCGCCGCCACCACCATCGCCAGTCCGTACTCCCCCCCCAGTATCCCATGGCAGTGTTGCGGCAAAGATGCAGACCGGCCTATCTTCGCCTCATCTGTTCACCTCCAACCTCTCGCTCGTGACATCTAGCACTCCCCAGAGCTGCATTCAAGATGATGCGAAAATTATCTTTGAATTACCCTTCAGATCTATGGTTGAGAAGGGGGAAGTACAATATCAGAAAACGTACAAAAATATCACCTTCGATGTTCCACCCCCAGACTCAGCTTGTGTAGGCCCATACTGGTTGATTACATGTGGAAAAAGGATTGGGGTGTACGAATTTCGGTAAGTGTTTCTGTCTATATACCCATCTGTGGACTAATGTTTTTCCAGGCACCACGCTTCGCAAGCTCAACATGTCAGCAGGGCTGGTCACTGTAGCGTCAAAACGCTTACCATTGCTTTTGCCAGAATGCGCGAAGCAATTGACTTGGGGGAGGCTGAGCATGTTGCCAAATAGTTATAACAAGGCGCGTTTCCTTCGGACGTTTGTGGGCATTTTACGAACGAAATAAATTTTTGTAAATGAAACGATGTAATGGACGTTAGTTGAAAGAGGTTGTATACAATACTTATATACAATATATAATGGAGTAGAAGGGAGCGGAAAACTTGAAGCGTCTAAAGCTTTTCGGTTGAAAGCATGGACAAAAATGTTGCGAGGGGAGAGAAAGGCTCGTTGGAGGCAGATGTCAGGATGCGAGATGACGTCAGGAGGGTAGAGAAACTCAAGGGTAGCGTCTATGTCAGTTGTTGTGTTATTGAAGGTGAGGTCTCTGTGAGCGCCACTCGAATCTTTGCCAACGTCATCGATGAATTGAATAAACTGTGGATCTGTTTCTGTGTGGATGGGAGTGTAGATCGTCATTTTTACCCACAATGAAGTTTTCACGGACGCAGCTGAGGTAGCGCTTTCACCACAGAGCGGGACATACTTCTCAGTACAAAACTGCTCTGCACTTCGCACCTCAGACCCATATGTGCATCGTCACGCCACACTGGTTCGACGTTGCGGTTCGTCTCGGTCGTCGCATCCCAGAGACGCCTTACGCGTGGCCAGACCCTATTGTCCTGCGGCCTGGTATGGTCCTCGAACTCAACGAGGATCTCGCCGCAGGAGGTAAACGGAAGCGGAAACCCACTGATACAGACGCAGAGGAAGGAGATGGCACTAATCTCTCCAAAGATGGAGAAAGCTCGTGCGTCTGGGGTGGTCTCGCATTCTCCTTTCCACCTCACTCGAATTGGGTAACAGTTCCCGAGTTGCGATAGAAGCAGGTATCTAGCGAGCTGGTGGCGTCGTCGTACCTATTACCGATGATGCGGATGAAGATTTGGAAGAGAGGGCTGTCGAAAAATGCGACGTTCTTGTCACCCGATGGCGAAGTGGCAAGTCTTATTTCAAGGTATGGACTCTTTCACGATCGTATGTCATTTTTACATGTTTTTGGCACAGGCAGCCCGTGCGTCCCTTCTCATCGGGATCCTTAGTTGGTTGTTTAGCCTCGAGTCTAGTGGCACGCTCCACTCTCCCCTCGACTCGCTGCTTTGGTATCCTATTCCAAGAGGCAGTATTCCTGATCTCGTTGATCGTGTTCGTCAAAATTCAAATAAATGCTCTCGTCTTTTCTCTCTAACCTGGTTTATGCAGGAGATTTCAATTACTAATTACTGGTGCAGCACGTGATTACCTGAAGCGTCTCATCACACTCATGGGCGCCAAGTTTATGCCTAGCATGTGTCAATCGGACAAGGTCCTAGTCGTGGGCTTGTAAGTATAATCAACATCGTACCTTGACCGTGTCAACTAAGTGGTCCTGTAGCCAGCCATCACCCAAAACGACCCACGCACTTTCATGGTCCATTCCAGTTGTCAATCATACATGGGTGGAAGATTGCTTTGTGGAGTGGCGGTAAATCATGTTTTCTCACTCGTGTTGCAGTATACTCACAATGCGCACTAGTGCACTTACCGTCGGGCTTGAACGCTACATTTTGTATCCATCTAGCATCGACTTCGGCAAAAAGCCGATGATACGGCATGATGGCCATATGTTTTTTCTTGCTTTCTGTCTTATTTTCACCCAGTTACATTTCCTGTAGCCCCATCATCCCAGTTCAACTCATCTTCGCGCTTAAGCGGAGGTACCATGCCCGGCGGTCGTGGTGTTGGTGTCATCAACGTACAGCAGGAAGAAACCCGTGATGCCGAATACCGCGATCGCACAAACTCGGACGGACCTGTGTAGAAGACAATGTCAGGCGACGTGCAGACACCGACAGAATCCCGAGTGCGAGAAAGCTCCCGGGCTGGATCAGTGAGGAAGACACCGTCGTCGATCTTGAGACCGAAGGGCGCGTCCGTATTTACGCCAAAAACTCCGTCGGCCATTGGACGGTTTGTTGACCATGTCATTGAGCTTCCCACAGATGATGACAAGGAACCGGCGGCGAACGTCATACTCCAACCGATGGGAAACGACGTACTGGAGGCTCCTTAGCGGGCTCCCGTGTAGCACCGCAAACGTCCACACCGTCGTCAGTCGTCTTCTCTTGGCCACCAAGTGAGGCTGAGATGGATTTCCATGATGTGGGCGAAGATTCGACAGACGAGAGGAAAAAAGACAAGGGAAAAGGAAAGGAGCGGGGTGTCGTCAAAAACTCGGTGATGTCATTAGCTCGGCCTGTACCAGAGGAAGAGAATTCTCGGCCCCCCTCACGCTCGTCAAGACTCCAGCCCCCGCCTCGTGCCGTCCAAGGCAAGTCAGCGGGCCAGACGAGCAAGCCCCTATGGCAATCTAAGGAAACGAGAGCCAATTCTGATTTAGATTTGCGTCCAGATGTAGGCGAGGAGTCAGATGCCTGGATACCTCCTCGGAGGGTGACTGGGACAGGATCAAGGTCACCCGTCAGGTCAGATATGAGGCCAAGATCCAAGTCTGGGCCCGAGTCTATTCCGGATGATGGGGGTAAGAGTGAGATCGAGATAGTGGAGACGGGAATGGGAAGAGCGAAACGACAGGAAGAGAAAAGGACTATTACCAAGAAAAAGGTCACAGAACGTCGTCGATCGTCTATACGCTTCACGTCACCAGCTCCACCTGATGCGAAGAACCCTCCTATGTTGAAGCGACGACTATCTGTTTGCGTCCCACCTTTACCAAAGGATTACTTCTCTTCACAGGGCACGACAACGGTGCAGAGGCTAGCGATCGCGAAGAGACCAGAAAGACGAAAGACAATCTCACCTCGACTTTGGGTTCGAAGCGCAAACGACTAGGACCGCCAGTGGCAGATGCATGTATCTAGGAATGCAAAAGGCATGGTTGAATTCCACTACAATGATGGCATCCACACTTCTTGAACGTGATTTCCATTCTCTGTAACTAATGCGGCGGGTGCTGACTTCCTCTCGCTTTATCCAACCCTTAGAAACACTATCCAGATTCATACCTTGAAGTGTTCTGCTCACATAGTCTACGGGGTCAGACAATGAGTCAAGTAGAGAGCGCTTTTGAACTTTGTACCCATAGAAATGCTGAGTAGACACCTCGGGTCGATTGGGCTGAAAACCCTCTAGGAAAATGGTTTCTCCACCCCATCTACCCCGTGGGACGGAAACATGAGATAATTCTCTAACTTGCCGAGTGTCCAGAACTCATCAATTCGCCAAAAAAGAACTAAGTCGTAAAAAAGTTACGCGACTATATCACCCGACAATGACAAGGCTTTCAATCGAGAGTCGCCAGGTCACTTTGGGGGCGGGATTTACTGAATTTGCCTCCCAACTTAGAAAGCTGTCTATAACTTACGCCCGTTTTTTATTGCTGGTATCCATATCACCTGGAGCTCCCATATCCTCGCTTTCATTCATTTCTAAACCTCTACAAAATGGCCATGAAAATGCAAACCCTTATTCTAGTTGCCCTTCTTGATCGCTCCGAGGAGATATTCGCTGATGAGTCCCAGATTGAATTGTGGCATTTGACTGAAAGGCTTTTCGAGGAGCCAAACCCTGTTCTCTCTGATGGCGAGAGGGCATCAATCAATGCTATGATATCTGCTCTGCAGAATACTCCAGGTGCAAAGGCTAAACAACGCGTCATCGAGAATGGACAACACCCTGCTGGATACGCCGCCCTTCTCAAATGGCACTCTGCATACAAGTTCAATACTGAGATATACTGTCGTGTTCGGAAAGCCCTGGAGGACGAAGAGTTATCTCCCCATGACCTCATTTGGAGTCCCAAGCGCAAGCTAGATTATTTCCCCCCACGATCTGACGCTGATGGAGCTCTTGACACCGTTGCATGTGCAGTCTTCGGAGAGAACTGCCTTGCCAATGCACGGGTTGTCGGAGAATTCAAAGATGCTGTCTGTGCCATGATTCACCATGAGTGGGAGCGTCAGCGGAAGAGATACGTCAGAGCCGTGCGGACATACCCCATCAAAAAGCTCAATGCACAGAGCGCATTTGCTGGTAAGCCCTTCTACTTTAGATGGGTTGGTGATTAATAGTTGCAATGTGCTAGAGGTCGAGAGAAAAGAAGCACCTACAATTTCTGAAATTCGAGCAGCCCTCACGGCTTTAAAAGAATACAAGGACGCAACCTACTGGATCCCTAAGGAGGAGGAAGCAGAGGGTGGAATTCAGGAGATGATGAGCGGACTCCAGGAAGTATTGCAGACGGCTATTAAGGTTTCAAGAAAACTGCCATCGAACAAGCCTATATTTCCAGAGGAAAACCTGAACCCAATCAGTGAGTTTTCCTCTTTAGCACCCCACTGCATAAGCTTATTGCATGTGTTAGAAACTCGTGGAAGGCGACGTGTAGCAGGCGTGAAACGAATCACAGCAGCTTCCACTGGTGATGTCGAAGAAATCTGGGCAATGTATGTGCAACTGTTCAACCTTCCGGCTGCAAGCAGCGAGCAAATCCAAAGCATCCTCAACTTGGACGAAGGGGTGCAGGATGCCTGGTTGAACCTCTTGGATCTAGGGGTCGAAATTTTTGGGCACCTATCTGAGGAAGCCCTGTCGGCGCTATTAAATTTTCCCACTTCACGTCCAATACTATTCGCCAAGTTTCGGTCTTCCTCTGGACTATGTGCATGGGATGCCGACAAGGCCAAACAGTTTTCCTCTGGGAACCCGGATATGCAGCCCCTACATCTTCTCTGGCATCAGCTTGTTGGCATCGCCTCCATTATTGACAAGACATTCACCCCTGGGCCTGTCGAGGCAAAGCCACCAGGTATTCTCATTGCCGATTCTGTTGGAGTGGGCAAGACTGCCCTTACGATGGGGGTGATTGCTTTTATCATTGACGCGTTCTATGCACAAGAAGCAAAAGCAGGCCGTGAGGTTGGGAACAAGGCGCTTCATGCCGATACTCGGGTTAGGCTTGCTCCCATAATAGGTAAGTTTCTGAGTTTCAAGTACCTATTTCCAGGCTGACATTCTTCTAGAAAAGAAACCCTGTTTTGCTGGACGTACCTCGATTGATGACCTTCCCCATCTCATTGTAGTTGGAAACTCACTAATTGGCCAATGGACTACCGAGCTGAAAACCTTCTTCGCACCTGGAGCCATTGAAATCTACATCTTCCCTACTGCTGAATCCAAGTTTACTCAGTTTTGGGAAGACGATTGGAAGGACTCAAAGATGCCTTTCATCAACAGAATAATCTTGGTACCTCATTCGGTATGATGCCAGACCAGCTGCTGTAGTTTTTAAATCGTAATTCACTCTTTGCAGGTCATGACGACATTTGGGAGAACGTTTGATCTATGCCGAGGTCGTCGAGGCAACAATGCCAACAAAGCCACTGATGACCAGCGGCACATCAAACTTCCTGTGCTGTACAAAAAAATGCTCTCCCATAACCGATCATTCACCACCGTCATCCTAGATGAAGGCCACGAGTTCCGAAATACCAGTGCCAACTGGTATGTTGTCCTGGAGCTCACCAAGTCGTCAAGACTCCCTCTGCTTCTCACCGCCACCCCCCTTTTTACGTCTCCTCAGGTTGGTAACATACTTAACTTTAAATTTTTCTATTTTACTGACGAAGTATGATGATTGGGTAGGATTTATGCAATCTAGGCAGGCTGCTTCGCATCCCTCACTTTTGTGGTGGGAATGGTGACGAATGGGAGAAAGCTTATGTCAAGAAGATAAGAGCTGCGCGACGTGACATCACGCGAGAGGACAAAGTTCTTTCAGCTGAAAAGACTATGGCCACCATGATTGGAAGGGATGATGGGCGCATTGTTCCCAACTCTGTCCAGAAAGTTCGTGCAGTCCACAGCGAGTGGATCAACTCCATTCGTATTGGCTATAGCAGCCGAATAATACGGCATACGGTTGAATCCAAGCGGTACGATGGCAAACGAATAAATGACTCTTTGCCGCCTTACAAAATGGTCGTGGCCAAGCTTGTGCTCACACCTAAAGAGCTTTCAGTCATTCGGAAAGTTCTTGATGGCTTCAGCAGTGGGTGGGTACCTACTATTGCATGAGTCTAGCACATACTAACTTGCAAACCCAGAGATGCGCTAGCGACGGTGGAGGATGGAGAGGGCCTCAATACAGTAAGGGCGTTTCTTATACATAGGCTAATTTTTGACCGTGTGGTTCAGAAATTTTATCTTGAAGGACGGACCAAAGCTGCATTTCCCTTTCATGAGTCTCCATCATATCCTGTTGTCGCTACCCTGGCTGACTACGCCAATGTTCGGTCTACAAAGGCTGACATGTTGGTGGCTTTAGTGAACCACCACTTATCTACCAACTGCCTCTCGCCGGTATCGTTCGACCAACACCCGAAGCTTCCTTTTATACTGGATTCCTCTGATTATCCTATCCTCAACCGGCCCTGGACATTGGGTCCTGATGCCAATGCCCCACCCCATCTTCTCTGGACACCTCTCGAGACTGATGAAAGCACCCAGATGCCTCAGTTGACCACAGGATCTCGAAAAATACTGGTGTATCACGAATTTACAATGATGGCGCCGCTAATAATCTCAGTAAGTAGAAACTGTAAAACATCGCTATTGATTTATTGTTATTTTTTCAGATATTTAAGCTTTTTGGCATCGATGCCGCAGCAATAAATGGCACACAAAGTGCAGAGGAACGCGACAAGATCATCTTTGGTTTCCAGAATGATAAGAAATGCCGTGTACTTCTCTTTTCTAACATCGGAGCTGTGGGCCTAAACCTAACTGCAGCCATGGTGGTGATACTCTTTGTGAGCAAATTCCGCTACTGAAGTTGAAGTTGCTATATGTTTACTTGTATACAGGATCAATGCTGGTCACGCATGCTGGTAAATCAAGTTATTGGGCGCGCTTGGCGCCTTGGACAGACCGATGAGGTTACAGTCTACAATTTGGTTTGCGACCAGACAGTAGATTGCCTCATGACAGATTACGCTCAAGGCAAGGGCTCCATGCTGGAGCAATTTCTCGCCACACAGCATGGCAGAGGTGAGACTATGACCATGCTTTTGATGCATATTGACTCTTGATATGTACAGACATCAAAGAACTACTCAAGTCTGGAAGACCTCCAATTGAAGAGTTCCCTCATGAAGGAGCGGGAGCAGATTCAGACCCAGGCGTGGTGGAGATTGAGCTAGCATCCCACAAAAAGGGTAGAAGCTTGAAAGAGGGAAAATGCAGCAAAGGGGGAAAAGCTACGTTAGGTGAGTATACAGAATCTATCCTTGGTTACTATTCATCCAGTGACATAGCGCTGCTCCCAATCAAAACAGCGGAGACAACCGAAGTACAGAGTAGTCAAGGTAGATCAGTCGCTCAACAGCCTCCTAAGTCTGTAGTTAGTGGGTGTAGCTTTAACCGCTGTTGATGTTCTTTCACCTGAGACACAGCTACCGAAACATCTGAAGCGCCCAACTCTGAAATAGCCGAACTGCTTGATAGCGAAGATGAACGCGATAAGTCCCGCTCTTCTCGTGGGCTGGTGGCTGGTGGGTGTAGCTCTTGCTATTAATGTCGTTTACCAATGCAGCTACAGAAATAGTCGAAATACCCAATGTCAATACACCCAAACTACTTGACAACCAAGGTGAACACTCGTCATCGCCCCGGTGTGTAGCTGGCGAGATGGCAGAAATCCCCATTGCTGAAATGCCTAAAACACTTGATGGCGAAGGTGAACCAGACTCTTGCCCACTCCCATCACCGGAGTGCGTAGCTGGTGAGTATAGTATAATACGCTGTCAGAATCTGACAATACTTGACATTGCTATTGAAGTATTAGACAAGCCACCGAAAGAATCAACCCCCATCAAGTTTAGAGCTCACGGAAAGTCGCTCCCCATGGTAATGATGTCTTCATTCCTCTACTTTTATGTTTCTCTCTACATTCTGACTCACATGTTTATGTTACAGCCAGCTTCGACTCTGCCAAGTCTAGCCATTGAGATTGATGAGGCCACCAGAACCGGGACCAAAAGGAACCGCGAAACGCTATCGCCACCAAACAGCCCTCCCCGCTCTCCACACTCAACAAAGATCTACTCTGCAAGTCCACGACATGGGGAATGGCATAGAAACAAAAGGTGCGAGGAACCACCGCGCAAACTTCTACGGGACCGAGCAGCAACTGGGTTGGTCTTTCCTCCCACAGCCGGCCGGGGCGACAAGAGATACGGCGAACGCTTTTAGATGTTAAACAGAGTGTATAAATTGTTGTTGGTTTTCCCTCTCCTTTTCCCCTCAATGCCATAAGTAGTCCAGATAGTGTCGACTGCGCTGTCTCAAAAGCAAAAATCTCAGTAGCGCTACCCTCGCCACCCCATCACCGTTGCGATGATGGGCTTGCAGATACATTGCCCTTGTTACTGTTGCCGCATCACTGTTTCAATCGGCGCTTGCATCACCATCACTTTCGGAGCTCAGATGGTGAGTGGCATGGTGAGAGGGATGTTTGGAGCGAAAAACAAGTTGGGGCATTGTTTGTGCTGCGTATCGATTACTTACACGACGCATTTTGCACAATTTAAGTCGATGCAAAACGTCGTCCGAAACGTGAAGTCTGCGGTTGGAGTTTGAGCGATAACAAGACTTGAAGTTTTTCCGATCGAAAATATGTGGGCTCAAACTTTAAGTAATGGCGAACGTGCTGGCTCTTCGATGTCAGTGTGAACAAGAAGTATCGTCACAGCCTAGACGTGCGTGGAAACTTCAAATAAATTATTCATCTACAAAACTTGTCTAAACTTTAAGCTTCGACTGAGATTGGAGTCTGGAGGCTGAGCATGTTGCCAAATAGTTATAAGGGCTGATTTATACACATGACACAGCATGCACTGGAGCTAATGGAATTACGCAAGAAAAACGACCTGACACGTAAGATGCTTCAAGTTATTGCATTCAACGCACATCTTTGCCACACTGCCACACGGTGGTAATCTCGCTTAGGGTCACTACGTGGCGATGCCGGATATACCCCATGTTTGCTGATTTGCATCAAGCACCCGGCTCGTACAACTTGGCGCCAGTGCACTACGATAGTTATCTTAAATGTAAAAATGACAGTATACACAAAGTGAAATTTACACGACAATAGTCTTCAACCATGCTGTAGGAGTTTGGCGCCTACTGTGCAGAACTTCGCAGTCTTGAGGACACCCCACAGTGAACGAGTATGGCTCAGTCACCTTGTTATTCCCATTCCACCCACACCCAGTATTCTTGCATTCGAAGAGGTAATCACCATTCTGCAAACACACATCCGACCACTTTTGAATGATTCCACACTGGGGACACTGCATGGGTATGCGTTTTCCCCAGGGCTGAATGGATCTGTGTGCCCAGGTGTAACGAATGACGTGACCTTGATGGAAATGGAAAACCGACGAATGTCAACCTAGATCTGCCATGTCTTGTAAGTCGTGCTCCAGGGCCTTTGTGAAATCAAGATCATGGATTACGATGGCCTTTGTGAGGCGCATCAATAGTTCAGCTGTCATGATGGCCCGTAAATGGGGCGCGTCGAATGCGAGAGCATGCTTGATATTGAAGCTAAAAGAGGGTGTCAGTACTATAGATAAGCGGCATTAACAACTCACTGTTGAGTGCAGGTATGGAGCTTGGTGAACGAGTCACTCGCATTCACCGTTGAACCGCAAGATATAAAATAAACAACAGAGCCATCGAGGAGACGCGAGAATGGAGTCAAAAGTGTTCGTAGAAACTATTGAATAGTTTTTGACACATTGTGCAACAAGATAGGAACATAACTCACCTGATTGACGTCTGCCGCATGGGTTTGACCCGCTTCATCTGTCCCAAGAAAGAAGTGTCCGGTGTGGCAGTCTGCGCGGTTGGTAATGAGGACCACAACATGGTGGTGGCGGCTGGCAATGGTGTCGAGGAGGGAAGCAACATGAGGTGGCCACTCAGTAATTGCCTTATCCGTCCCCAAATTGAAGGCAATGGTTAGAATATCGAACCCGCCTTCAGGGAAGTAATCCTGGAGGGCATGCTTGATCAATAAAGCGTGGGCATTGGCCTCAAGGCCAGCCAGGTGGATATGAAGGAACAGTGTGCGCGGACTAATGATTTTGGTGCAGGTAGCAAGCTGGAACTCGCCCTTTACTTTCAGAAATGTGGGTAAAATTTGCATTCCCTTGCGAGTAAAACCCTTTGAAAGACAGTCAGCGGCATGCATAAAAAGTGAGCTCGGACATACGATGTAAGGCAAACCAGAGTCACTGCATCGCTGGGCTAACCAGTGGCAAGAGACACAGGTGAACTTGACGTCCTTTGGAGCTATTACTTCAAGGTACTCTTGAGGGATTTCGATGCATTGGGTGCAGACCGCACGCGGGCAGAAGCTGCACAAAAAAAGGTGGCCGCCGTCTTGACAGATGCAGCAAAACTGTAGAAAACTCGCTGTTATAATTTGAGAAGATAGTCTCATATTCAAATGCGACGCACCAAGGTCAGAGGGGGACGTTTGAGGCAAATGTTACGAACGCTCTTTTCACTATTTAAAACTCGCTCATGGAAGGAGTCGAACTCCTGACCTCCTATATAAGGAAAACCCCTATCGGCACAAGGCCGCTGGGACTTAGACGTTTTCCAACATAACATATCACGTGACTGCTGACCACAAGTCACATGACTTGTCACATGCCCAA
>JBBPMF010000964.1:0-14036 GCA_038090175.1 Austroboletus eburneus
CACACTCTGTGATATACGGTCTGACATATATTTTCGGGATGACAGTGTGCGCCTACATTGAATCATAGTACAAGAATGTTCATCTACAAGATCATTCACCTCTCACTACAACCACCGCCACCTCAGGAAGTTTTCGTGGACCTCCGAGTCCTCGCTCATTTCGCAATAACGGGCTGTTCTAGTTTCGGCGACCCGGCTTGAGGTGAGCCCATGCCCTCCAGTGTCTCCTTGGTTTGTTTTTTAGGCTTTAAGATGGGTTGGATTGGATTAGAATCAGGTGAGCGACTACTCTGGACGTACCAACTGACGTTCCATTTGGGCCATTTGGGCCTTTCGTTCGTCCTCTGTCTCATAGATCGACATTAGATCCTTGGTGACCTGCCGAGAAAGGGTATTTCCTGCGATGGATGCATCGTCTGTTGGGGCTCGCACCTGACCAGACTTAATATCCAGCTGGATTGTCTGTTGGAGGTCAGCCTGAGCTGCGGCAGTCAATTCGGACTAATGGCCACATACCACAGGTACATCAAATGGCAAGAAGCTATACGACACCGACTGGAGAGTTACTGTGCATGGAACGCTGACTCTGACGACATCTTGGCGGGGTGTCTGGTGTGCCATGGTGGAGAGGGGGGAAAAGCTCATGCAACCCTTGTAAAAACGCTCCCAGTCTTTTCGTTTCGCTTCTTTTTCCATTCACTTCAAGGCGTATATTGCTGGTTCTTATTTGAGTTGAAGGCACTAACAACTAATCAATGATCCGCATCGATCTAGCAGCTAATAAATCGGTCCCGTGGAGCTGGAGAGACTCTGAGGACTTCTTGCCCTCCAGAGGCTTCTCAAACCAAGATCGTGCTTTTAGGAGGCCTCCGGAGCCACGGATGATCCTCAATGCACACGCGAGTGGGTACATACATAGACCAATGCTGTCTGCGTCAACACCTATCCATCCTGGCCCTCCCTCCTTGCCCCCTTCACCTAGACCTCCACTTGCATGAGCGAGCAGCGGTGATGACTGGCCATTGCTCATCATTGCCATTGCCAGCACTCACCCCTTTCATCGTTCACTCATTGGCATCAACTGCTCATTGTTGCCCTTTTGTCGCCGTTACGCACTCATCACCACCCGATCATCGTTGCTTGCTTGCTTGCTTGCTTGTCGCCTGTTCTTCGCCGTTCATCATCCGTTTGTCGTCTCCCGTTCCTCGCCTCCCGTTCTTCTTTGTCACCTATTCCTCGTTCCTCACCGTTCATCTCCCATTTCATCGTCGCTCACTCATCGCCTATCCATTGCTGCTTGATTGTCGTTGGGACCCCATCGTCATTTGTCCCTCGTCCGTCATTTTCCGTTAGTTTCTTTGTTGTCTGCTCTCCCTCATCCCTTATGCTGTAGCTACCCCCTAGCTTGAGCCCCCAGTCCCTTGTCCCACCCTCGAACTTCTACCATCATGTTCATGTGCACGTGGTCAATATTGTGTGCGTACTTGTTCATTCTCTCTTCCTCCGACCTCGTTGTGGGTTGATCCATTTCCATGACTATTCTCTTTGCCATCTGACTTCTTGATCCGCTCCCGCTTTGCGTGATTTTGCCTGACTTTGAGCACTGACTCCAAAATAATTTAACTCGTCGCTTGTTCATTCAAAACATCCAAAGTTCATTCAAGGACATCCAAAGTCCGGCGTCAATTTGAAGTCAAAAAAGTACTCGAAAGCAGATTCAAAAAACTTAAGTATGAGCATGAAAAACTATATCGACCAAGTGCGTCCATTTGCCCACCGGAGCTGACGACGTCACACCGTCGTCCATATCGTTACCAATATGCATATGTACCTCCTCCAAGCCATCCAACGACATCTCCAATCACCCACACTTCCAGCCTGTGCTCGAACGTTGAACTACGCGAGCTTGCATACTTTTTGTCTGTACCACGGTATGGGCATCGGAAGTGCGTGAAGTGTCAACATTGTCAAGATAAGAAAGGCATACAGAGAATTGGCTGATAGGGTCTCAGAGAAATAAATATATTATCAGCGACAAACCCGGGCAGATACGAGAGAGATACCTACCCCACCCATGCAATCAACCCAGCTCAGTCCTTCGCAGACGCTGCTACACTGCCGAGGCAACGGTGACGGCGTTGATGTCGTTCATCCATGCGTGACGCCCGAAGAGACCGCGCGAACGACGAAGAAGTCATGAATGCCAATGAATGCGGTCGACAAGCCCAGACACCATGGCAGAGGACCCTGGTGACACGCCGGGTGACGATGAGCGTCATCCAACGCACCCACAGAGCCACTGACACAACTGAGAACACGGGGGTGGTTGATGGGATCAGGCAGGTCGCGTAGGCCAAGACGGTGGGGGTAGTCGAGCCGAACACGCCGGGAGGCAGCGCAGACGTGCGCAATGCCGATTTAAGTTGCACGGCAAGACGGATGTCGTCGAGGGTGCTGGAGAGGCGTCGGGACGTGTTGAATGTGGTGAACGGCAGTGGCGAATAGGTGACGAAGGGGCAGAGGATGGCGCACGGCGGATATTGCTGGACACAAAGGAATTGAGTCAATGATGAGAATGTTCTCGCCGTTAACACGACGAGCGACTTACCTGAGCCATGAAAGCACCCGATACACCCACACACTGACAGGTCGAATCCTCGGGGGAAGCGGATTAGATGTCCGAGCTGCAACACGACCTACCAGATCCGACACATAAAACGACCGCGACGACGTAGAACGGCGAGAAAAACCTTGTTGAAGGTGATGGGCAGGCGCTGGAAAGTCCTGAAGACGTCGAACATGGTTAGCGACGCGGCAATGACCAGCAACACGCACCGTAAGTGGTAGCGCAGAGGAATGCGACAGCGACCGTTACTAGATGCAATAGCGACATGTCAACGTCAAGACAAGGTCGACAACAAAGCAAACGACATACCTGGACCACTGAACCACCAGACGAACCCGCAAACCAAAGGGAAGGAACCTCGAGCGTCGAGCTCAAGGGAAAGAGTGAGCTGGAGCCGAGTTCCGAGTTGCAACGCACGAGCTGCGGAGCGGATGCGATGGCGGCATCTGGACACGTCGAGGGTGTTGGTACTGTGCCAAAGAAACTGCGGACTGGGTCAGAATGGCTGCGCAACGCCGCAACTCGGTTGAACACATGGTCGACACCGGAGGGTGCTCGAGGCGAGCTGAACGGCGCGGAAGTTGAAGAGTAGGTGTCGAGAGCATTGAGACGTATTGAGGATGTTGAGAACACGCTGACAGCGCTGCAGGTATGCGGTAGAGCGGGCCCACATACGGTTAGACCAACAGGAGGCGATCCACTGCCTGGAAAGGCTTAGAGCGAGCCAGAGGAGCCGGCAGGCGACGCCAACGCTCCAGACAGGATCTACAGGCCCGAGGAACGCACCAGAGGTGTTGGGAAGCAGGAAGATAACGAAACAGAGGCGTCGAGTCGAGCTGGAGGTCCAGAAGGCGAGAATGAGGTCTGGGAGGCGTTGAAAGATGTGGAAGACAACTTGAGGCATGAGATCGACGGCGAATGCATTGATGTTGATGTTGATGGGCGCCGGATGGTCCACGAAGCGAACGGCGAGCGCGACGAGTCGAAACGGCTCGATCTGGAGGTGTTAGCTACAGAGAGGGTTAGACAGCGCAGACAGCGCAAGCGAAAAGTGACGGATGCACTTAGACTACTCGGAAGGCAACGGCAACAGCAAGCGACGAGCACACGCACACACAGGCAATTGCATGCGTATATGCTCGCGCTCGTGGGCGAGGACGAGGGCGGGTGACCGTGGGTCGCAATGGGGATGACGACGGCGAGGGAGAGGGAGAGGGCGTCATGCGGACACAAACTGGGCGGACGAGGACGAGGGCGGGTCGCGACGCGGAGAAGGAGGGGGAGAGGGCGTCGTGCGGATGGCAAGGGCCAGGGAGATGGTTAGGGGGCGAGAGCCAGGACGAGGGAGAGGCCAGGGCGACGGAAGCTGCGAGCACGCGCACATACACAGGCAATCGCATCGCCTGCGTATTATGTGTTTGTGCTTGCGCTCATGCGGGCGCGAACTATGGGGCAGGCGAGGTCGAGGGCGACAGGGAAGCGAGGGGGAGGCCAGGGGGAGGACGGGGCCAGGGGGAGGATTAGGGCGCCGAGGGCGATGGCAACGCCGAGGACGAGGGCCAGGAGGGGAGAGGGAGAGGGCGCCGAGGGCCGGGGAGAGGGAGAGGACGAGGGCTAGGTGAGGAAGACAGAGAGAACCAGAGCGATGGAAGCGGCGACCAACGAGCACGCATACACACACAGGCAATCGCCTGCGTATGTGCTCGTGCTCGTGCTCGTGCTCGTGCCGAGCGACATGGTGGCGAGGGCCAGAGGGCGGTGCAAGAGCGACCGGGGCACGACCAAAAAAAATGCGCGTACCAGGCTCTGGCAGAGCCCTATGATACCCTAGTACCCAAGGATACCCCAACCCCAACCCCACGGGTATACCCCAACCCTGCAGTTCCCTAGACCCGGAGATGGAACGGTCGTGACGAACAAGTCGCAGGGCCGGTTGGCAGATGTCCTGGGAGGCGCAGGAGTGGCTGACTAGGTAGCGACGTCAGGAGAATACCCAGAGGGGTGACGGCCGCGACGAATGAGTCGCAGGGCTGGTATCGCAGATGTTCTGGGAGGCACTGGAGAAGGTCGACAAAGTGGAACGGCATAGAATGCGCGGCGTCGCTGGTGGTGCAGAGGGGTGGAACGGCCGCGACAAATGAGTCGTAGGGCTGGTATCGCAGATGCCTCCAGAGAGGCGCCGGAGATCGTCGACTGCGAACGGCCTGAGTGGGCAGAGCGGAAGGAGGGCCGGCGAATTGTACGACCCTGGTAGCAAAATATGCCAGCGACTCACCACGGCTGCCGGAAATACCAGAGGCCAAGAGAAGGCACACGCTGATGGAACGAATGCGTTGAGTCGAGATACTGGGGTAGGAGGCCAGACACGGGTGACGAGAAGACTACTTACCACAAGTTCTACGGCTGCGTCGAGGCCAAATCGGGGTCTACTGTCCACGCAAGAAGAGCGTGAATGTATCGGTAGTTCTTCAGGCAGTTAATATTTAGAAGTCCACTTGAGTTTTAAATTTTAAATCTCAAAGTTAGATTGTACACGAGGCATGCAACTGGAATCCTGACCCGGACGTTCACTTTGGAGGCAATTTTTAATTTAAATGACTAACATATAGAGTCACTATCTACGCCAGCCTACGTGCTTTTCCTGAGTCAATCGCATCCACCATTGTGTCGTAGGCCGAATCAAACTTGCCTGCTACAAAGCAGAAATGCGAATCTTGAACCCTCTTGACATAAAGGACAAGCTCATCCCTCCAGCGTGAATGTTAGTATACTGGCACCTCAACAACTATCAGACTTACCAATCCACAAAGATGCCGACTCGCCGACCACGAATGATCACAAAGAAAGGCCCTGTTGTTCCCACAGGAGGCACGTCAAATACAAACCCATTATGCATGCGTTGGCTACGCCCATCAGATCCAGTCTCCCCCAGAGGGAATGTATCCATTGGCCTATTTGAATTGACAATTGGCGCACCGGAAGAGGCATCAATGGCAACAGAGATAGCAGGAAGAATTGAGGCAACAGGAGGATTTGATGGAGTAGATTCAACCGCGAGCGAAGCGGCATCGGCCAAAGTGATGTTGACATCAAACAAACTGTCAACATCGCTCTCAGTAGTAGCCGAGTGTGACGCGAAGTTTGATGCAGCGCTGGAATGCGCAGATGTAGGACTTGACGGTGGGCTGTCGAGGTCGGATATGAATGGGACAGTGGCGTGTTGTGCAACTCTGTCGAGGATAATTTCTAGAAGATGATCTGTGGCCTCGCTGACAGTTCCCAAGCCCGACAGAATGCGCATCATGAGAACTAAGAATAAGAATCAATCAGCAATGTACCAGGGGTATCGAATGTTCATGGTGACCATAAGTATGTACATACCTAGCTCCCTGTGGATAGCCATGGGCTCGGACGAGTTGGGCATGGAACGAGGCATTGCAAGAGTTTTGGAACAATATGAGAGATGGGAGCGAAAATATTGCATGGCTCACCTTTAATATGTTTCCAGCAATTTGTAGCGTGGTGATGCGACTGGCAGGAGGATCAGCGAACCAGGTTTGCTTTTTCGAAGCGCATGAGGCCGTTCACAGATTGATTCCAAAATGCGAAGTAGTAAAGAAGTACATGAGCTGCAGGTACAGAAAGGTGGATCAAGAATAAGCGCCGCGGGGAGCCTCGGGGGAGGACTGGAGTGAGGCATTGGCTGATACGACATACCGGTGCGCATCCCATCCAGAGGCTGAGCAAGCACATCGCTGAAGTATTCCCGTTGCCTGGGGGACAGCGCAAACATGCACAATGTCGATTTACAGGTACCAAGCCTGATGGCTTGTACAGGACCTAGCGAGTCGCACGGCAGGACGGCTGTCGTCGAGGATGCTGGAGAAGAGTTGGGACGTGTTAGATGTAGTGAACGGTAGTGGCGAAGGCGCAGAGGATAGCACGCAGCGGATATTGCTGGACACGACGGAATCGAGTCAGCAACGAGAACATGCCGTTAACATGACGAGTGACTTGGGCCTCCAGTGCATTTGTTTCGTCGACACTGTCATGCTCTCGCAGTCTGGTGCGACGGTTTCCCCACCCGGGTCGTTGTGGCTTGCCCTGGGCCTGTTCTGGTGAGTAGGTCGGGTGTTCGATGCGCTGATGATATTGTTTAGGTGATGTTCTTGACGTTGATTGTATTCGTGCCCTCGCATCCTCTCTCTCTCCCTCGATCGACACTTGTCATCGAGTATTGCCGTACATCACTGCGTGCTTCTGCCGCTGTGACGCATCCATGTCGTTGTTGACATTCATGGCGCGCGCTTGAGACAGCGCTGATGTGGATGGTCGAGGTGTGCTCGAGTGAGCCAGTAAGTCACCGGACAGAGAGGTGGCGGCGTCGAGGGCTACGGGAGACACACTACTCGGGATGAGCGTGCTGTTATCGTCGTCGATAGGCAAAGTGTCCATTGTCGAGGTTGCCACGACACGGACCCGGGTTGAGGTAGTGACACACCCCACCTAGGCAGACACGAGAGCGATACTCACCCCACCATACAATCAACCCAGCTCAGTCCTTCAAAGACGCTGTCGCACTGTCGAGGTGACAGTGATGACGTTGATGTCATTCACCCAGGCATGATGCCCGAAGAGACCTGCATGAACGACGAAGAGAGTTGATCTGTGAGGGCACCGTTGCCAGACAACGCGAGCGGAACGGGACCGTCGGGGATGCGTCAGAACGGACGTGCGAACGACCAGAGCGAGCAGAGCGGAAGGACTCACCTAGGAGGGCCAGACGCGAACTGTACGACCTGGGTGGAAAAACAATCATGCCAGAGAGGCCGAGAGAAGGCATGCGCCGATGAACTAGAGACGCGATATCGGCAGCGAATGCGTCGACGTCAATGGGAATGGGTTCCGGATGGTTGACGGATCAAACGGCGAGCGCGACGAGTCGAAACCGATGTCAACGATACTGCAGAACACGTCAAAACGAGCGCGCAAACGACTGGAACAGAAGTACCCACCCAAGGAGGCTCAAAGCGAGCAGAAGGAGTTCCGGGAGGTCGTGACTATGCTGAGGCTTGGCCGAGGAACCTGCATGATGCGTTGGAACGCGAGCATGGTTGGCAGCCCAAACAATCCGGAAGATGATGCAGCGTACGTGGCAAGAGCGTTTGAAATGTGTTGAAAACGTTGGAAACAAGTCGACGATGCTGTGGACCTCCGAGTCCTCATGGCTTCCTAGCCCTCTGGATCAGTCCGACATCACGGTGCTCGCATCGACGCAACGCTGCTTCTCAACGCCTTTGGAATATTCACATGGACTGTAGACACCGCCTGGAACGTGGTGTCGCCTGCAGACTCCTTCTGCTCGTTCTAAGCTTCCTTGGGTGAGTACTTCTGTTCCAGCCGTCTGCACGCCCGTTTCAGTGACATGTTCTGCAGCATCGTCTTGTCTGGTGGGTGTAAAGCGTGGTCATCCCGCTACCATCACAGTTGTGTAAGTCCAATGAGCCTCCTTCTGAATACAAAGTCACATTGGAAGTCTGATCAAACAAGATATTATGATTTATGAGAAATCGACAGACATCTTCGTGTTGTACAAAACATTTGTATCACGAGTACATAGCTCTATGAGCGATAACAAAAACCTCACTTCATTCACAGCCATACCCCTTCTTGCTAGGGATGTGACAAACTGCTCGTTAGTACGTGCATGCTGGTATGCGAGGACGATTAAGTTGACATCCTCTCTGCCATATCCGTGAGATGCGAGATACTCAGCAGCAATACCACCAAGTGGGCGAGCGAAGGTCAATATATTTGTAATAGACAATGGATGGTACTGGCTTGAGACTACACCACGTAGATTGCGAACGTGACCGTAGATAATGGGAGAGGCCCCGAAAGTCTGATCTGCTGATGTTTCTTATTGGGGGGAAGGGGATGATGCCCCGGGGGCATAGACATTGCTGGGGAGAGATGAACCTGAGGCACGATTTGAGATTGCTGAGGTGGTCGGGGATGGGTCGATAGTTAGCGTGCGGTTGAACTATCCTCTAGAGAATCAATCATGGCCTCAGGGAAGTCCACAAGAAGCTCGTTCGATGGAATTAACGGCGGCATGTGTTGTGCGACTCCCTTGACAATGATGAATGCCAAGGCCATCCAGAACGATGTAGTGTGTCAGCGAATAGTGTATTTGAAAGTCCCTTCAGCGCGCGCTGCACTCTCGCTGAGGGGGAAAAAAGATAAGCTACAAATTGCGCATCCTTCGGAAGCAAAGACTTACGAGGTGTGATGAATTCCAGGGGGTGAGCCAATGACAATTGCATAAAAGCCCCCGCTATCACCATCAAGCAGTGCGCGTACGGTGGGGATGTCAAACGCAGTAAGTAGACGAGTGTGATTCACATCGCGTGGTAGCAAATCCACGATGGGCTGGAGTTCGCGTGCAACTCGCATAGCCTCGTCCCTCGACGTGCACTGAATTGCGAGGGGTAGTGGAGGTGTTCCACGGCCACACGCAATAAATGGACTAGCACCTAAGTATCAGCACTGTGAGGGTCAGACGCAAGGGAAACCCTCATACCAATCATCGGAGCCATACACACTTGCTCTACCGCTAGGATGTCCGATGATAGCCCAGTAATAATTGATGTCAGCCATGAGCTTTGTGGAGGTCGTCAGTTCTATTCGTTGGTAAAAGAGGACGAGATTGAGTACAAGGGAAAGGGGGAAAGTGCCTTGTGATCCCCGAGGCAACTCGAACTTCTTCGTATCCGAGCTTGTCGGCGTCCCTTACTTCGAAATTGATTACTTCTCTGCAACAACAGCATCCTTCAGGCATAATCAGAACTCTTATCAGCCTAAAATGGAAGAAAACAGGTTGATTTCCAAGACACAAGGCAGTAAGGAAGTACATGAACCACAGATACTTGAAAAGCGGTCAAGAATCATTGCTAGGCGTCGTGGGGAGCCTCAGGAGAGGATCGAAGGTATCGGTTTGATAAGGTATCCCGTTGTGCATGCCGTCCAAAGGCCAAACAAGCAACTCACTAAAGTATCCCCCGATCGTTGAAGTCGAAGTTGGGGTGGGAGTGGCCGCACTACCGGTAACGACTGTCGTCACATATAGCAAGAGCGAGCCGAAGGTTGAGGCAAAGGTGTTGAATGTGCTGCTAGGCAATGATGGGGTACAGACGAGGCTATGCAACGACTGGACGAACCCCAAGTATTGCGCTCAAGGAGAAGCAAGGAGAGTGTGCGAGCTGCAATAATCTAGGTGCTGATGGCAAGGCAGGAGTGCCAGGAGCTCGGCGATGGCACCTGCGCAGTAATGTCAATGTAGCGGAAGCCATAGATGACATACTTGAAGACCCTGGGGGCAGCGCAGACACGTGCGATGCCGATACACAAATATTCGTGCACAACCGCCTCATTCCCAACCCTCTCCATGTGCACGCAGGCCCCACCTTCCCTTCAAGCTCATACCCATCCACGCCATTCTGTTCCACCAACCCCTCCGAGTGTGTACACACCTGTAGCACCATTCCTCTTGTCTCCCCGTCGCATTCGCATTACCCCGTCGCATTCGCCATCGCCACCTTGCGTTCGCCGTCTGCCCCTCAGTACGTCCGCTCTTGCTCCTTCATCTTCGCTTTTCCTCACTCACATTGCCATCGCCTCCTTGCGTTTGCGTTCGCCCCCTCACCTTAGCCATCACCCCTCACATTCACATTTGCTCTCGCCTCCTTGCATTTGCCCTTACTGCAGCCCCCTCTCGTGTTCATGCACCATCAGCCTCCCATCATGCATGGACCACGGTAAGCCTTCATTCATGCACAGTTGGCAGTCACCCCTAACCGCCCTCTCTTGTGATCATGCAGGACTAACCGTCCGATCGACACCCGCTTTCTTGTAACTCGTCTGGGGCTCTCCTTTGTAAGTGCCACAGACTCCTGTGCTGCACTTGTTCATGGGCCCGTTCTGACAACTTCAACAGCTTCCCCCACTACTCACCAACATTCTCAACACCTCTCGATGATCTCTGTGTCTGCCTTGCTTGCCATGTCGTCTGGATGGGCTGGGAGTGTCTGCAGGTGAATATTCGTGTGTTGCACGCTCTGACAATCGTCAGCGAAACAATGCTAATGCACCCAGGCTCAGCCAGGACGACAGAGATGCAGCTGTGTCATTGACATCGCGGCCATGGCTTCGATGACAACGAAGCCATGACGACGGACAGGACAGGGCATCAATACTGTCAGCGCACCAGCAACAACGCAATGACCACGTTCCAGCTCTGACAACCACCCATGTCAAGGGTATCGTGCCCATCCCTACTCGCACATCTGCTCTGCTTGTGGGCTCTTCCAGTAGCTCATATGTACTTGTTTGTCACCATCATGCATTAGTTGCAAAATAAAAGATTACTTACCACATCGTATGGCTGCATTGGGCCAAATCGAGTCTCTATCCATGCAAGAGGAGCGCGAATGTACTATGCATTCTTCAACAGTTAATTTAGAAGCCCTCGAGCTTTTATTTAAATTTCGAAGTTAGATCGTACACGAGGCATGCGGCTGACCCGGAGGTTCACTTCCAAGGTAATTTTTAGTTTAAATACTAGTCAGTAGATTCACGCGTAGTAAGGAAGCACATGAGCTGCAGATACAGAAAAGTGGATCAAGAATCATTGCCAGGCGCCGCAGGGAGCCTCTGGGGAGGATTGGATGGGGGCATCGGCTGATAGGACATACCAGTGTGCATGCCATCCAAAGGCCGAGCAAGCAAGTCACTGAAGTATCCTCGTTGCTCACCACCCACCTCACAGAACTCCCCACCAAACTCTCAGGAGCCTACATAGCCTGTGCCTGTTGGCATGTTTTCGCGCGGCATGGTGAACATCCCCTGATTGTATGGTTCGCACATGTAATGGTGAGCACTGCCGTCATGGTATATCCCTCGTTGCGGGTCCAGTGTTATGTTGTGTGGAGGAGGGATCCTGAAATGAGGACCTCCGTAGTAGTATGCCAGATACTGCAGGTGTTGGACATAGTTACTCCCGGGGAAACAACCGTTTGCATTGACCACAGGCTGTGGTTGCTCATGCTGATACAGATGGTGCTGCCTTCCTGGTACTTGGTAAACATCTCGGGACTCCGTTGCAGGATTCGACACTACATGAATGGGCGCGGGCATGGAAGACTGAGCAGGAACCGACGGAGCTGCGACATTTTGAACTGGCACATCCAGCATGAGCATTGGCGTGGTTGAAGCCAGTACAGGTGACGAAACTTCAGGTTGCGGCAGAGGCTCAGGAACTGGCGCTGGTGAAGGGTGGAGGGAAGGAGATGTCGAGCGAAGTGGATTTGGAGATTGTCCGAGCCAATCCTGGTTTCGAGCTCGCCACTTTGGTGAAGGCGAGGGGGGGTCTGAGATGTCCAAAGAACCACCAGGACGCTTCTGGAGGGACTTGTAAACGGCATCCTCAACATCCGAGCTTCTCGGCAAATCGCTACTTTGGAACACATCCAAATCCTCAACTGCCACCGCCTTTTTCAGGTGCGGCTTGGGACGAGCTGCAAACGTCATCAGTTGGCCAACAAGACGCATTCAATTTGTAAATGCTCACGTTTGGACTGTTCGATGGCAACTTTGTGGTCCAAAGATACCTTGTCCTCCTCGTCGGAAGACACAATAAATTCTGCGGAGTTTGGCATTTTCTTGGCACGTTTAGTTCTTGTTGCGGTGCGCTTTCCTTTCTCGAGGACAACACCAGGTTCGACTTCCCTCGCCCTTTTCTTGCCAGGTTGTTGAGCTGGCAGCGCGTCTGCTTTGCATTTCTCATTGCTACTGTCTGGCGAGCTCGACTCCGAATCACTTGGTTTGGCGATATGTGCTCTCTTCTGTGCTTTACTGGCATGATTGAGTACGACCTCTGCTAAATTATCCATGGCAGCAGGTGGAGAGGAGCAATCAGTAATTTCCAGTACAGATGGATGGCGGTCACGGCGTGTTGGTGGAATGTCCAGTTTGGTTGAATGTTTGACTCGGGTAGCAACTGCGCTGTGTACAAGGCGAGGAAGGCCGTTTGCATCGGAAGTCCCATTTGCGAACATACGTCGCCCGCGAGCCTCGTGGGAGCTACCTGGAGGTGCTTCTCCGATTATCACCGGGGCCTTGTTTTCAAGTATCTTGCCTGATCAAGAAATATCAGTTAATTACCATGTTTATGAAGTAAAATGACTCACGCAGTTCCCGTCGATCTACACGCCTAATCGTAAGCCTTTTTGTTTTGATGGCTAATAATAGCTGCCGTTTTTCTGAGAGAGTGAGATCGTTGATACCCTTCGTACGTGCATTCAGGTGCCGACATTGGCCTGGCATAAGGACATCGTGAGGATAACCTTCAAGTATCAAAGACTTGCTGGCAAGGAAAGACAGCAGCGTCTTCCAAGGGAAATTGTTTCCCTTCAACTTGCTTGTTTTGATGCCACAAGCCTCTACCCACATATGTGAGTTTCTTATTAACGAAATTACACTGGCGAAACACACCGACGAGCCTCGTGAGGCGCTCCTTGATATGAACAGAGGGGTCCCCTTCATCCATTGATGGTTCCATATCGGACGACAATGCTGCATCTGGAGAGCAATTGGCAGTGGGCGACGGCAGTGTAGTATGTTCTTGCTCACAGTTGGGCTGCTTCAGTCGGATTGGGGCATCTCCACCATCATTCAAAGCAAAGCCATCGAATTCGGGGAAGTGTGCTTCCTCATTTTCATCACTTTCAGCATTAAATGCATCGTCGACAACACGCAAGGAAGCTGCATTACTAAGCACTCATTAGTACAGTGAGACAATGTTGCAGTCCAAGAACCTACTACACGTGAGCTTTGAGATGGCCAATGATAGTGTCGTCGTTCGCCCTACATTGTATACTCCAAAACTGCACAAGTATTTAAATTTAGCAACAAAAAAGCGAAGATTTGTGGGTACCTTCTTACCCCAGCAGCACCCACCATTGTGTGTGCATATGCTAACGACTGGTCTTCATTCACGATACTCCCACACATGACCAATGCAGCCTCAAAGCCATGCTTTGCGGCGGCGGCGTCCAGCTATTAGGGTTGTCAGTGAGGATCTGGTGTTAGGGTGCATGACCTACGATATGAAGAAGTTTGCGGCGGATCCTGTGGAATGTGTGACCCCATTGAGAAATTGTCTGATCCGGGGACTTCGTCATCTCGGTGAGTTCAAAGACCTCGAGAGCCTCTTTCCAAGTCTCGCCTTGGTCCTTCACAAACTCTTTGTAGCAGCGGCTCATCAAGCTGGGTGTCCCTGAAAAAAAGGTGAGATTCATCCTATTAGAATGCGAACTTGTAGATACCTGGATCACTGGGCCCCATGCCCACA
>JBBPMF010000965.1:0-14034 GCA_038090175.1 Austroboletus eburneus
ACCACGTAGGATAACGTAGAATAAGCTAAAGAATACGGTACATGGCACTCGGTCTAAATACTGGGATATTGTGGGAAGTACTCGCCCCGAAAGAGAGGTAGGCTGTGGAGAAGACTGTGTCCATCAAAGATAAAGGCAGGGTAACGGAACATATCAGCGGAACACATCAATGGAACGGGCGGTGTAAGGATCAGGATCAGGAATGATGTGTTCCGCTTCGGCTTTCAGAAAGAAAAGAGAAATAGTCGCTCTCTTCAAGAGAGGACATGGACGCAAAGACCATAGAGGAAACAAAAGAGTAGTCCCTGTCCCCTTCAGCGGAGGAAATTGTAACAATCTGTAGATGGAACAGTCAGACTGAAGGTGTTTGATGCTCCTGCATTGGAAGCATGCAAGTCAGTGGGACTTTCTATTCCTATGAGTTGGTCCTGGGGTGGGTCTTGAAGGAATGGGAATGGAGTCAGGCAACAATGCCTTTTTCTGCTTTCCTTTTTCTTTTCTTCCAATTGAACTTGTGCTCTGTCCCTCACTTCCTTCAACTGATGGTACAGACTTCTTCAAGACATCTCAAATGGGTAGAACTGGGGGGGTTTGGGGGATGGAGGTCATGGCCAAATCTTCAGCCATTTGTAGGGCTGCATCCCTAATTCTTCTCTCAGCCATAGTGATTTCTTCAAGTAGTGGCCTGGTGTTTCCCATGATGGGAGGATTCTGGACATGGCTGGTCCCATTAAGTTTCTCAATGATGAAGGTGAAAGAGGATGATATGGCAAGGTGGTCATTGGCAAGATCCAGAAGATAGCTTTCTCCTTGTTCCTTGATAAGAGCTTGGACAAGTGATCAGAGGTAGGGGGCCAAAGCAACTCTGAAAAAGGTATTGATAATCCTGAAAATTCCAAAGTCTGTGAGAGTTTGACAGATCTGAATGTGTCCTTTGGCCAGAGAGTGTTCAAGTGCATAATCAAGTGATTTTGCTGGAGTTGGATTTCTTCTAGCTCTTTTGTGATTAAGTCTGACTGTGAGAGAGAGTTGTTGAATGGCTGCAATAAGGGGGGGGAAGATGGATGCTTCATTGTAGAGGGGGTGAGAGACAAGATAGAGATAGAGCACTGGGCATTCAAGGACCAATACCAGGAGGGTGTTTTGAAAAACAGGGGGAAGTCTATGTCCTCAAACAGGAGGTAGTTCAGAAATGAAGATTCCAGACATGAGAGAGGGTATACTGGGGATGTGAAGTCTTGGGGATTCATGGGGGAATTTGAGGAAGTACTCATGGGATGTGGTCATGGTTCTGGGGAATTCAGAGTTTCCTCAAGCATTTATAAACTTCTAGGAGCTCTGATCCATTTCCAAGGTTAGATTCCAGTTCCCACATGTCATCACCAGAATCATATCCCTTCCATCAGATGTGTTAATTGATGGGCTCCCTTCCTTTCTTTATGGGCAACAATTTCGTTTATTTTCCTTTCTTTCTCTCTGTTTATTATCTTTGAGGTAGATTGGAGAAAGTTGGGTCCATGCTCCCAAGTTTTCACATAAGGGGTTAGCAGGCTGGCATGAAACATGTTGTGGATCTTCCAAGTTGGGAGAAGGCAGAGTTGGTAGGCTACTGGGGAGATTACTTTTTCAATTTCAAATGGTCCTTGTTACGAGTAAGTGAAGTTCCAAAGGTTCCAGAATACTGGAATCCCCAGAACCCTTCAACACTCTTCTGTCGGAATGGAAACCCAAGGATGGACTGCCCCCAGAATGCTATTGGACTTTGTTTCCTGAAGACTACACTCCATATGGCCATATGGAGATTCCTATTCTTGATTCACCTTGTTCTTCTCTTCTTCCTCTTCTGTAACTCTTGCCATGTGCCCATAGAACTGTTCTTGTCACGGACCTCCACTCCTCCTCTTGCTCTTCTTTTGGCAACAGTGTTATCCCGCTTCTACCATTGACTCCACAAGGCCGTTGTAGCATACCATGTGTCCTGTTCCATTGCCCTTCCATTCCAAGATGGTTCTGACTTGTATAAGTAGCTAATAGTTATCGTGTACATTTCCCAGCTAGATCTGTGCAATTATACGCAGTGTTTAGTCTCATCCTGCCTGAGTTTTGAGTCTCAGCAGATAACCACTAGGATTTCTATAGGACATTGTGTCACTTTTAAGGACACACTGAGACTAGACGTTGTGCAAGCATAACAAAATATCTAGCTCTCCTCATACCTCTGCTACCACGCAGCAAGGCACCCCATCAGTTGCCCACCATATCTTATGGATACAGGAAAGACCCTCCTCAAGAGGACTCTGAGGACAAAACAGACAGAAGAGAACGATCAAGACTTGAGCCCATCTCCAAGCCTCAGAAGGAACCAACCCCACTTCGCTCAAAGTGGAACCCCTCCTTCTCCATCAAGATCTCATCTGTCTTGAAGAACTCCATTCTTCTCTGCCCACAACACCCCTACCCCTCAGGTCAACCTCCTCCCCAATCTGGACCACTCAGAAATGGCTGAACTCAAAGCCAGACTCCCAGAAGAGTTCTCAGGAGAAGCATCTGATGCCAAATTCTGGATCAGAGCCATGGACACGTACTTCCTTATGAACAAGGATAAATACAACGATTTAAAGAAGATCTACACCACCCTTAATAGGATTTCAAAGGGATGGGGAAAGCAGTTCGCTGAAGCTGCATATGAAAACTTTGACTCTGGAATCATTGCTCTAGACAAAGCCACCTGGAGCAAATTCAAGAATGAATTCTTAGAGATATTCTCAGACAAGCACACCCTTGACGGAAACTACACCAAATGACGATGAAAGGGAAAGAACTTGATTCCCTCAACAAATTTAACACTGACTTCCAACTCCTTGTGTCTAAATTAGGGATCTCGGATCAAAATGACCTGATTGAATGCTACATGAAAGGACTAGATCCAGATCTCACAGAATGGATCCTAGGAATGGAAAAAGAGCCTGCATCATGGAAGGAATGGTCAGAAAAAGCTGCTGCCTTTGCCTGGCAACAGGATCGGATAAAAGACATCCAGAAAGGGAGAACAGACTAGGGATGAACCTACAACCAAGATCCAAATGCCATGGATATAGATGCCCTTCAAACCACTGCCCTAGGACGACAAATGCTCTCCCTCACTGAAAGAGCTCGTCACATCAGGGAAAATAGATGCTTCATCTGTCATAAAGTTGGATGCTCCACTAGAAATCATCCAAAAAGAGGAAACCCACCACCATGGCCCCCTAGGAACCCAGCCAGGGTCCAAACCATCAAAACAAAGAAAGGACCCATCGATGAATATGTAAAACAACTAGGAGAAAAACAGATGAACGAGAAAGAAGTACTCCAGGTACTTAAGGAATGTTTTGAGGATTCCAAAGAGGATGAAGAAACAATTGCAAAAGTCGAACTCAAGAACAAAGGCTTTTTAGATTTTTAAAGAGGGGACAGAAGTCGGCTCACTGCCCCCCTAATTTTTCTTCTGTATTAGTATCAAGTGATCCAAAATCAATACTCATTCCCATTTCACTTGAGATATCCAGAAGAACCACTGCCGAAACCACTGCCCTGATTGACTGCAGAGCAACAGGCTCATTCATAAACTTGGACTTTGCCAAAAGGAACAACCTACCCATGGAAAGAATAGCATGACCCATCAGAGCTATCAATGCAGATGGAACAACAAATCAAGCAGGACTTATCAGATTCCAAACCACGATTAATTTCCTCATCAGAAATATAACAAAAAACCAAATGTTCCATCTCCTTCCAGCTAGCAAGGAAAATGTCATCCTTGGAATGAACTGGCTTAGGGAACAAAATCTGGACATAGATTGGGCAACAGAAAGAGTAACCCTCCAACTACCAAACCAAGACCAAAAACAAGCTCTGAAGGAGAATGAAGAAGATGAAAGAAGATACCTCATAAGATATCTCCAGAAAGATCCTGATTTTGAAACCCACACATCATACTGTGAAAAATATGAAACCACCAAAGAATACATCATGAAAACAACACTTTCCATGGAACTAGAGATGGAGAAAAAGCAGGAAAAGAGGGAGTTACTGAAAGACTATAGAAACTTCAAAGACGTATTTGAAGAAAACCCCCCAAATGTTCTACCCCCTTCACAAACATATAATCATATCATCAAATTGAAGGAAACGTTCATTCCAAAGAGATCCAAAGCCTACCCCCTGTCTCTTCCTGAACAGGAGGCCTGTAAAAAGTTCATGGAAGAAAATCTGGAAAATGAATGAATCAAACCATCACAGTTCCCCCAAGCAGCACCCTTCTTCTTTGTCAATAAGAAGGATGGCAAACTCCGACCCTGCCAAGATTATAGATACCTCAACAAGCATACTATAAAGAATGCCTATCCCCTACCAAACATCCAGTCCATCATTGAACAGATAGGGAACTCAATCATCTTCACCAAAATGGACATCCAATGGGGATATCACAATATACAAATAGTACCAGAGGATTGGAAAGCAGCTTTCATTACCCCATTTGGACTGTTTGAACCAACTGTAATGTTCTTTGGATTATGCAACTCTCCGGCCACTTTCCAGGCCTTCATGAATGATGCTTTTGGGGATTACCTTGCAGAAGGATGGCTAATTATCTATATGGACGACCTAGCCATCCATTCCGCTGATCCATTCGAGCATAAGGAAAGGACTATCAAAGTTCTAGAATGACTTAGAAGTCTAGAACTTAGGTGCAAACTCCAGAAATGCACCTTCGACTCTCGGACCATGGACTACCTGGGTCTAACAATTCGACCAGGAGAACTTGCCATGGATATGACCAAACTCTGAGCTATAGAAGAATGGAAACCTCCCAACTCAGTCAAAGCAGTAAGATCCTTCCTAGGATTTTGCAACTTTTACCAAAGATTCATTCCAAACTTCGCTCAAAGAGTCACCCCACTTAATGAGCTTACTTGAAAAGACAAACCCTGGACCTGGACCAAGAAAGAGCAGCATGCTTTTGAGGACATGAAACTGGTATTCTCTACTTCTCCAGTCTTAAAACAACCAGACCCGGAATACCCATACTTTGTAATGATGGATGCCTCACTCCTAGCCACAGGAGGAATCCTCATGCAAAAAGACTCCAACAGCAATCTCCATCCATGTGCATACCGGTCTACCACTTTATCAAGTGCAGAATGAAACTATGACATATACAACAGAGAACTACTGGCGGTTATCCATGCTCTTGAAGATTGGAGACACCACCTACTTGGAGCACGACATGTGGTCCAGATACTCACAAATCACAAAAACCTTACCTACTTCAGAGCCCCCCATCGACTATCATGATGCCATGCTTGATGGCAAATGCTCCTGCAAGACTTTGACCTTGCCTTCACACATGTACCAGGAACACACATGGGTCCTGCTGACGCCCTCTCAAGAAAGGATGACATATCCACTGAATCAGACAATGCTGAGGTCGTTCTCCTTCCAGATGACCAATTCTGTAAACAAATCAACCTTCCTTTAACAGATAAAATCACAAAGTCTACTCCTTCCAATCCTTTTGTCCTCATCACACTTGAGAAAATGTACAATGACACCCCCCCACTTCCTAGAACAAAGATGTTCAATTGGATCTTTGTAGATCAAGAACTCCATTTCCAAGGATGCCTCTTTATACTGGAACTGGCCTGCCAAAAACTGGTCCATGATCTACACTACTCCCCAACAAGTGGACATATGGGTCACTTTTGAACATTAGCTGCTCTGGAAAAAGATTTCTGGTGGCCAGGAATGTCCACATTTCTGTGACACTTCTTTGCAGGTTGTGCTACTTGTCAAGCCAATAAAGTAAACACCCACCCTACCTCTCCTCCTCTGATGCCCTTAAACTCATCTGCATCTCAACCCTTTCAACAAATCTCTGTTGACCTTATCTCGGGACTACCCCCTGTCTCTGGATTTGACTCTGTTATGATTGTGGTCGATCATGGCCTTTCAAAGAGGGTAATTTTCTGCCCTTGCTTTGAAACCATCGATGCACAAGGAATTGCCCAGCTCTTTTTTGACCATGTGTTTAAAAGATTTGGCCTCCATGACAGAATCATCTCAGACAGGGGTCCCCAATTTGCATCTGTCTTTGCCAGGGAACTAGCACGACTACTCCAGTATAACGTTGCCCTATCATCTACCTATCATCCCCAGACAGATGGAGAAACTGAACAAATGAATCAGGAACTTGAAACCTACCTCCACATCTTCTGCAATGGATCAGTGGATTAGTGGGTTCCACTCCTTCCATTAGCCAAATTTCATCACAACACGGCAACCCATTCCTCTACTCGGAAATCCCCATTCAAACTGATCATGAGATATCAACCCTGAGCCTACCCACCAATCAGAAAAAACATTTGTTCTGGAATTGGAAAATAGGTTAACCAAACTGGAAGACTCTCAAAAAGAGGCACTGGCAGCACATGAATGAGCAAGAATGTTTATGGAAAGATGAAAAAGATCCACATTCACCCCATGGAAAATTGGAGATAAAGTATGGTTGGAAGTGATCAATCTGAAAACAAACTACCTGGCCAGAAAGCTAGCCCCCAAACATGAAGAACCATTCGAAATTGAAAAAGTAATCTCTCCTGTAGCCTACCAGCTCTGCCTCCCCCCAACATGGAAAATCCACAATGTGTTCCATGCCAGCCTACTAACCCCTTATGTGAAAACCTGGGAGCATGGAACCAACTTTTCCTGACCTACCTCGGAACTAATAGATGGAGAAGAGGAATGGGAAATAGACAAGATCATTGCCCATAGGGGAAGGAAGGAAGCCCATCAATTCCGCATCCGATGGAAAGGATATAGTTCCGGTGATGACACATGGGAACCAGAATCTAATCTCGGAAATGGATTAGAACTTTTGGAGGTTTATAAACGATCAAGGAAACTCAAAAATCCCCAGAACAAATGACCACACCTCAGGAATACTCCCTTAAAACCCCCCATGAATCCCCAAGACTTCACACCCCCTGTATACCACCTCTCATGTCTGGAATCTTCATTCCTGAACTATCTCCTATCCGAGGACATATATTCCCCCCTATTTTTCGAAATACCCTCCTGGTATTGGTCCTTGAATGCCCAGCTCTCTACCACTACCTTGTCTCACACCCTCTCTACAATGAAGCACCCATCTTCTCCCCCCTTATCACAGCCTTTCAATGACTCTCACTCTCTGTCAGACTCAATCACGAAAGAGCTAGAAGAAATCCAACACCAGCAGAATCACTTGATTATGCAATTGAACACTCTCTGGCTGAAAAACGAATCCAAATCTGCTAAACCCTCACAAATCTTGGCATCTTCAGAATCATCAATACCTTCTCCAGAGTTGCTCTGGCTCCCTACCTCCGTCCACTTCTCTGATCCCTCACCAAAGAAGAAGGGGAAAACTACCTCTTGGACCTTGCCCATGACCACCTTGCCATATCGCCCTCTTTCACCCCCATCGTCGAGAAACTTAATGGGATCAGCTACACCCAGAACCCTCCCATCATGGGAAGCACTGGACCATTGCTTGGAGGAATCACCATGGCCAAGAGGAGAATTAAAGACGCAGCCCTACAAATGGCAGAAGGATTGGCCGCGACCTCCCTCCCTCAAACCCCCCAAGTTCTACCCATTCGAGATGGCCTGAAGAAGTCTGTATCATTGGTTGAAGGAAGTGAGGGACAGAGCATGAGTTTGGTCAGAGGAAAAGAAAAAGGAAAACAGAAAGAAACACCATCCCCCAACCCCATTCCCATTCCCTTGAGACCTACCCTGGGATCAACTCACAGGACTCAAAAGTTCAACAAACTCACATGCTTCCAATGTGGAAGCATCAAGCATCTGTGACCCAACTGCTCTATTTACACATGCCCTTTCTGTCAATGCAAAGCCCCCAGACATATCCAAAGAGAATGTCCCTTCAACCAATGTTCTTCCTGTAATGGAATGGGGCACTCCTCTGCTGAATGCTTTGACCCAGGAGACATCAATGATGACAATGTCATCCTCAACAATGGAGACTCTGCAGGAGGTGACTTTAGTAGTTGAAGAGGGTCTTCAATGGATAGAAGAGGGTAATGTTACAAGTAAGTGCAGTTCCGAAGGTTCCGGAATACTGGAACCCCCAGAACTCTTCAACACTCTTCTGTCGGAATGGAAACCCGAGGACGGACTGCCCCCAGAATGCTATTGGACTTTGTTTCCTGAAGACTACACTCCATATGGCCATATGGAGATTCCTATTCTTGATTCACCTTGTTCTTCTCTTCTTCCTCTTCTGTAACTCTTGCCATGTGCCCATAGAACTGTTCTTGTCACGGACCTCCACTCCTCCTCTTGCTCTTCTTTTGGCAACAGTGTTATCCCGCTTCTACCATTGACTCCACAAGGCCGTTGTAGCATACCATGTGTCCTGTTCCATTGCCCTTCCATTCCAAGATGGTTCTGACTTGTATAAGTAGCTAATAGTTATCGTGTACATTTCCCAGCTAGATCTGTGCAATTATACGCAGTGTTTAGTCTCATCCTGCCTGAGTTTTGAGTCTCAGCAGATAACCACTAGGATTTCTATATGACATTGTGTCACTTTTGAGGACACACCTGAGACTAGATGTTGTGCAAGCATAACAGTCCTTTTTGCTTGGGGGCTAGTTTTCAGGCAGGGTTGTTTGTTTTTAGATTGGTTGCTTTCAGCCATACTTTGTCTCCAGTTTTCCATGGTGTGAATGTGGACCTTTTTTGTCTTTCCATAAACATCCTTGCTTGTTCATGTGCTGCTAGTGTCTCTTTCTGAGACTTTTCCAATTTGGTTAATCTATTTTCCAATTCCAGAACAAATGTCTTTCCAATTGGTGGATAGGCTCAGGGTTGGTACCCCATGATCAGTTTAAATGGGGATTTCTGAGTAAAAAAGTGAGTTGCCATATTGTGATGAAATTTGGCCAGTGGAAGAAGTGGAACCCATTGATCTGCTGATCTGTTACAGAAGATCTGAAGGTATGTTTCAAGTTCTTGATTCATCTGTTCAGTTTCTCCATCTGTTTGAGGGTGATAGGCCAATGATAGAGCAACATCATACTGAAGTAATTGTGCTAGTTCCCTGGCAAAGACTGATGCAAATTGGGGGCCTCTGTCTGAAATGATTCTGTCATGAAGGCCAAACCATCTAAAGATTTGGTTGAAAAAAAGTTGGGCTATTCCTTATGCATCAATGGTTTTGAAGCAAGGGCAGAAAATTACTCCCTTTAAAAGGCCATGGTCGACCATGACCATAACAGAGTCAAATCCGGAGTCTGAGGAAAGGCCAGATATGAGATCAACAGAGATTTGTTGAAACAGGCAAGAGGCAGATAAGTTTAAAGGCATTAGGGAAGGGAAAGTGGAATGGGTGTTTACTTTGTTGATCTGGCATGTGGCACACCCTGAGATAAATTGTCATAAGAAGGTGGACATTCCTGGCCACCAGAAATCTTTCTCTAGGGCTGCCAATGTTTGGAAATAATCCATGTGTCCACTAGTTGGGAAATAGTGTAGATTATGGATGAGTTTTTGGTAAGTGGGTTCAAGAATAAAGAGGCTTCTCTGGAAGCAGAGTTCTTGATCTCCAAATGTCCAGTTGGACAACTTTGTTCAGGGTAGAGGGGGGATATCTTCATACATTTTCTTTAGAGCAGGGAGGACAAAGGAATCAGAGGGGGTAAACTTCACAATTTTGTCCATTAAGGCGAGGTCAATTTGTCTACAGAAAAGGTCATCTGGAAGGAGAACCACCTCAGCATTGTCTGATTCAGTAGATATTTTGTCCTTTCTAGAGAGGGAATCAGCAGGACCCATATGAGTTTCTGATACATATATGAATGCAAGGTCGAAGTCTTGCAAGAACATTTTCCACCAGGCATGGCATCATAACAGTCAATGAGGGGCTCTGAAGTAGGTGACATTTTTGTGGTCAGTGAGTATTTGAACCACAATTCAAGCTCCAAGTATGTGATGTCACCAATCTTTGAGAGTGTAGATTACTGCTAGTAGTTTTCTGTTATAGATATCATAATTTCATTCTGCACTTGATAGGGTGATAGATTGATATACACAAGGATGAAGATTGCCATTGGAGTTCTTTTGCATGAGAACTCCTCCAGTAGCTAGGAGTGATGCATCTGTCATTACAAAATAGGGATGTTCCAGTTCTGGCTGCTTTGAAACCAGAGAGGTGAAGAATACCTGTTTCATGTCATCAAAGGCATGTTGCTTTTCTTTAGTCCAAGTCTAGAGATTATCTTTTTGAGTAAGTTTATTAAGGGGAGCAACTCTCTGAGCAAAGTTCAGAATGAATCTTCAGTAGAAGTTGCAGAAGCCTAGGAAGGACCTTACTGCTTTAACAGAGTTAGGGGGTTTCCATTCCTCTATAGCTCAGAGTTTGGTTGTATCCATTGTGAGTTCTCCTGGCCAGATAGTTAGTCCAAGATAATCCATTGTTTGGAAGTTGAAGGTGCATTTTTGGAGTTTGCATCTGAGTCCTAAACTCCTGAGTCATTCTAAGACTTTGATGGTTCTTTTCTTATGTTTGGATGAATCCAAAGAGTGGATGCTAAATCACCCATATAGATAATTAATCATCCTCTGCAAGATAATCTCCAAAAGCATTGTTTATGAATGCCTGAAAGGTGGCAGGGGAGTTGCACAATCTGAAGAACATTACTGTTGGCTCAAATAGCCCAAAAGAGGTGATGAAGGCTGCTTTCCATTGGTTTTCTGGTATGATTTGTATGTTGTGATATCCCCATTAAATATCCATTTTGATAAAGATTGTTGAGTTACCAATCTGTTCAATGATGGACTGGATGTTTGATAGGAAATAGGCATTTTTTACAGTGTGTTCATCAAGATATCTATAATCTTGACAAGGTCAGAGTTTTCCATTCTTCTTGTCAACAAAGAAGAAGGGTATGGCCTGGAAGAATTGCAAAGATTTGATCCATCCATTTGCCAGATTCTCCTCTATGAACTTCTTACATGCTTCTTGCTCAAGGAGAGAGAGAGGGGAGGCCTTTGCCCTTCTTGGGATGAATGTTTCTTTGAGTTTGATTGTATGATCATATTCCTGTGAAGGCAGCAGGACATTTGGGGAATTTTCTTTGAACACATCTTTGAAGTCTTTATATTCCCTTGGTAGTTTTTTTTGTCAGATTCTTTTCTATTTCTAATTTCGTGGACAGTGTTGTCTTCATGACATATTCTTTGGCAGTTTCATATCTCCTGCAGTATGCTGCATGGGTTTTGAAGTTGGGGTTCTTTTGGAGATATTTAATGAGGTATTTTCTTTTATCTTCCTTGTCTTCTTTTAGGGTTTGTTTCTGGTTTCGATTTAGTATGTGGAGGGTTACTTTTCCTGTTGCCCAGTCTATGTTGAAGTTTTGTTCCCTGAGCCAGTTCATTCGTAGAATGACAGAAGGAGAAGTCCACTTGAAGTCCAGACTGTGGGAAAGCGGTCTATCTGCAGTAAGCAATCTATTATTGAATGAAAATGATACTTTTGCAAGTGGACTGGCAGGCAAGATAAGAGGTGTTGACGATTTGGACTGTGAAGGAGAAGACCGCTTGAAGTCCGGACCATGGAAAAGCAGTCTATCTGCAGTTAGCAGTCTACTATAGAATGAAAATGATACTTTTGCAAGTGGACTTGCAGGTGGGGTAAGAGGTGTTGACAGTGAAAGTAATGGTGACAATGGTGATGCAGTTTGATCTGAAGTCAAGTCAGTTGTGGGGAAGAAAGATATGACAGATATGAATGCCAGAGGACTGATACTGATCAGCAGTGGGTCCATATCGGCTAGCACCTTGATAGATGTTGATTGAGAAAGCAGTGATGGCATGAATGGTAAAGGTCCAGAACAGTCTGGTGACAGTTCAGAGACCAGTGAGTCAGAAACTGATTCCAGTGGACTAATACTGATCAGCAGTGGGTCCAAAATGGCTGGCATATCAGTAGATGTAGGTAGAGAAAGCAAAGATGATAGTGGAGCTGATGATGTAAATTCAAGATAGTCCGGTGATAGATCAGAGAATGTTGAGTAGCATGGTGATGGGGGCAGGGATGTCGATGCAGATTTCAATGACAGTGGGATAGGGGTGTTGAACACATGATCAGAGGAAACAATATCACTTGAGCAAGGGCCAAACTGTGGAAGACTGCCCAGACTATATGGAAGACTGCCCAGATCATAGGGAAGACCATCTGGACTATAGTTGGAGGCATTGGAAGTGGGTGGTCTATTGTTGGCAGAGAATGTTGGTATTGTGGAAGAAGGTATCAACATCAATGGGTGTGAAGGAGATGGTATAATAGAGTCCAGAATGGAAGACCAGTTACATTCTGGATAGAGGCTGATAAGGGCAGTGATAAATGAAGTCCAGTCACTTTTGGTAGCTCCTGGGAGGTTGCTCCATAAGTCCTTATCCTCAATAGGGGAGTATCGGAGGGCTAATCAAACTCATTCAGTCTTTGCAATGCCAACCTGTTGGGCGAGATCTATAATGGATTTCAAAAAGGGTGCTAACTCCACCCCACTCAGCTCCTGCTGCCATGCAAAGCAGCTATGGGAAGGAAGCAAGCAAATGAAGTCAGCAACAGGCATTGGAGATCATAATGTAGGTAACATAAGTCTGGAGTTAATAAAAGCAGATCAAAAATTGATAGGTAGCCATCAGGAATGATGTAACAGGATCAATCCCTGTCTGGAAGTAGTGTATGTAATGATCAGAAGGTCTAATAAAGTGATAAAATGATTGGAAAGCTTAAACAAGCAGTTACAAGAAAGAGAAATGGAAGTCTGAAAGTGTAAAAAGCAGTTACTGAGGTCAAAATGGGGTTGGGGCAATGAAACTGTTACAAAGTGGATGAAATAGGAGAAATGGAAGTCCGAAAGTATAAAAAGTGGTAACTGAGATCAAAAGGGGGTTAGAGGCAGTGAAACAGTTGCAAGATGAATGAAGATGGGTAAAGATAGCAGTATGGAGGTGTAAAAATTTCAGAGAGGATACTCAGCAACTTCAACACAAACACTGGGCCCCCTCGTGGTGGGCTCCAGATGAAAAGACCAAGGACTGGCTGTGTGGTTGCAACCAGGGTGTTGGGTAGATGAGTGCGAGATTTGAGTTTCGTCCCAAGGGGTCTCTAGTGGGTCTGGGAAGAAGTTCTAAGTGGAACTAATGAAGTTCAGGCTGTCAAGATGGGTTCTGGAAGTCCGGAGTATTGAAATGGTGGTAGGAGCGGTCTTCTGAAGTCAGTCAATATGAATAGGTCATAAGGAGTGTGAAAAGTAGATGTATTCTGTGAAAGTATGGAGAGAGGTCTTCAGATGATAGATAGGTAGTAGATGGGGGATTCGTCCTCCTCCTATACATAGCTAGGTACAAGTATTTATAGTACAGGCATTCCCAGGACTATATACATATGTCAAACATATGCCAAAACATAGATAAAACATCAATAGTGAAAGAATAAAGTTGCTAAGGTAAGTCCGGAGCGCGGGAAACAGATGTCCAGAAGACCAGTGTGTGGGAAAGAAGTCTGCAGGTAAGTCTGGAGTGTAGGAACAGAAGTCCAGAAGACCGGTGCATGGCAAAGAAGTCTGAAATAATGGAATATTAATCTAGAGCTGCTCAAAGCTCTACACAGCTTCTTTGCGATTCCATTCCTTTCTATCACTAACTCACTTTCTTGCATTGACCTACCCATAACCATTTGGCTCACATATATAAACCTTCAATACTCAGGTGTATTTGCTATCTTAGACCTCCTGCAATCAATTTACCTAGTATCTTGGAATTGCCCTTGGTCCCTCAGTCATTGTCCTACTGTTTGTTACGAACGCTCTTTTCACTATTTAAAAACTCGCTTATGACAGGAGTCGAACTCCTGACCTCCTATATAAGGAAAACCCCTATTGGCACAAGGCCAGTGGGACATAGACGTTTTCCAACATAACC
>JBBPMF010000966.1:0-14033 GCA_038090175.1 Austroboletus eburneus
TCTTTCANCTTCTTCGTTTTCTTTCAAGGTTTGTTTCTGGTCTCGGGTTGGTAGTTGGAGGGTTACCCTTCCTGTTGCCCAGTCTATGCCCGGATTCTGTTCCCTAAGCCAATTCATCCCCAATATGACATTCTCCTTGCTGGCTGGGAGGAGATGGAATGTCCGATTCTTCATTACATTGCTGATGTGAAAGGTTACCATTGTTCTGAATCGGATGAGTCCTGCCTGATTCGTAGTTCCATCTGTGTTGATAGCTCTGATGGGTCATGCTATTCATTCTATAGGTAGATTGTTCCTTTTGACAAAGTCCAAGTTTATGAAGGAGCCAGTTGCTCCGCAGTCGATCAAGGCAGTGGTTTTGGCAGTGGTTCTTCTGGATATTTCAAGTGAGATGGGAACGAGTATTGATTTTGGGTCACTTGATACTAGTACAGAAGAAAAGTTAGGGGGGCAGAGAGCCGACTTCTGTCCCCTCTTTAAAAATCCGAAAAGCCTTTGTCTTTTAGTTCTATCTTTGCAATTGTTTCTTCATCCTCCTTTGGATCTTCAAAACATTCTTTGAGTACCTGGAGTACTTCCTTTTCATCCACCTGCTTCTCTCCTAATTGTTTCACATATTCATCGATGGGTCCTTTTTTTGTCTTGATGGTTTGGACCCTTGCTGGGTTCCTAGAGGGGTGTGGTGGTGGGTTTCCTCTTTTTGGATGGTTCCTCGTGGAGCATCCAACTTTATGACAGATGAAACATCTGTTTTCCCTGATGTGGCGAGCTCTTTCAGTGGGGGAAAGCATTCGTTGTCCTAGAGCAGTGGTCTGAAGGGTGTCTACATCCATGGCATTTGGGTCTCGATTGTTGGCCCGTCCATAGTCCGTCCTTCCTTTCCGGATATCTTTTATCCGATCCTGTTGTCGGGCGAAAGCTGCCACTTTTTCTGACCATTCCTTCCAAGATCCTGGTTCTTTTTCCATTTCTAGGATTCTCTCTGTGAGGTCTGGGTCTAGTCCTTTCATATAACATTCAATCAGCATGTTTTGATCCGAGATTCCGGCTTTTGATACAAGGAGTCGGAAGTCTGTGTTGAATTTATTGAGGGGATCTAACCCTTTCCCTTTCATCATAATCTGATGTAGTTTTCGTCAAGAGTCAGCAGCAGTGTGCTTGTCTGAGAAGATTTCCAAAAACTCATTTTTGAAATCATTCCAGGTGGCTTTGTCCGGGGCAACATTTCCGGAGTCAAAGTTTTCATAGGCAGCTTCAGCGAACTGCTTGCCTTGCCCTTTTGACATCCTGTTGAGGGCGGTATAGATCTTCTTTAAATCATCGTACTTATCCTTGTTCATAAGGAAGTATGCATCCATGGCTCTGATCCAGAATTTGGCATCAGACACTTCTCCTGAGAATTCTTCTGGGAGTCCAGCTTTAAGTTCGGCCATTTCTGAGTGGTCCGGATTGGGGAGGGGATTAATCTGAGGGGTGGGGGTGTTATGGGCGGAGGAGAACGGAGTTCTTTGAGACAGATGAGATCTTGATGGAGGAGGAGGGTTTCACTTTGAGCAAAGTGTGGTTGGTTCCTTCTGAGGGTCTCAGAGATGGATTCGAGTCTGGATCGTTCTTTTCTGTCTGTCTCGTCCTCAGAGTCCTCTTGAGGAAGGTTTTCCCTGTATCCGTACAAAATGATGGGCAGTTGGGGGGGGGGGGGGGGGCCTTGCTGCGTGGTAGCAGAGGTATGGGGAGAGCTAGATCTTTTGTTATGCTTGTGCAATGTCCAGTCTCAGTGTGTCCTCAAAGGCGACACAATGTCCTATAGAAATCCTGGGGTTCTCTGCTGAGACTCGAGACTCAGGCAGGAATGAGACTAAACACTGCGTATAATTGCACAGATCTAGCTGGGGAATGTACATGACAACTATGGGCTACTTATACAGTCCGGAACCATCTCGGAACAGAAGAATGATGGTCAGAACATATGGTATGCTACAACGGCCTCGTGGAGTCAGGGATAGAAATGGGATAACACAGTCGCCGAAAGGAGGGGCAAAAGGAGGAGTGGAGGTCTGTAACAAAAACAGTTCTGAAGGCACATGGCAAGAGTTACAAAAGGGGAAGAAGAGACAAACTGGGTGAGTCAAGAATAGGAATCTCCATATGTCCATGTGGAGCGTAGTCTTCGGGAAATAGAGTCCAGTAGCATTCCAGGGGTAGTCCAGCTTCCGGTGTCCATTCTGGTAAAGTATTGAAGAGTTCTGATGGTTCCGGAATTCCGGAACCTTCGGAACCACGGGAAGGTACTCCGGAAGCATCGGAATTGTGGGAATCAGTTCCAAAACCTTCGGAACTGTGGACACTTGTAACAACAACCTCTGCATGTTCTGTGGTCAAAGTGGTCATGTCATGAAGGATTGCTTCAAGTTCACTTCTCAGGCATCCAAAGTGTGTGCTGCTAAACCAACTCTGGAAGCTAAACTGAAGGTCTCCACTGAGGTGAAAAAATAGAGTGTGACCTCTGAAGCTCCACACAGCCAGATGGTTGCATTGATACCATATGTGCACCCAAGGAGATCTGTCTCAACATGTCCACTCTTTCTGACCCCTGATCACTTATGTCATCCATTTCTTTAGTTCCTCATGATATCTCTCCTTTCCCAGTGCTTGTAGACTCTGGATCCTCCGATTGTTTTATAGATACATCTTTTGTGAATAAACATAACCTGTCCACCTATATGATTCAACCTCTTCTCCACCATCTATTTGATGGCACCTCAAACTTGACAATTATTCAGGCTCTCGACCTCTCCATTCTTTTTTCCTCCAGTGATATCACTCCAACGACATTCTACATCACTCTGCTAAATGGCTCCTGTTTCTTAGTTCTAGGACACAACTGGCTTACCCACTTCAATCTGTTGATTGACTGGGTTACAAGCAGTATCTCTTTCTGTTCTACTCAGCAGTCCAGTCCAGCATCCCTGAGCTCACCCTCGACACCTAAGGTTTCACCACCTCCAGTTGTCCCTCCCATCTCTGATACACCAAGATTCTCTAACTGCAAGGCACCACCAATTGCACTCATCAACACTCCGGTGTTCACATTGGCTTGTTGCCTACAGGGTTCTGTTCAATTTAGCCTGCAGCTTTGTCCTTGGAAAGGTGATCTCTGAGCCTCAGCAACCCAACCTCCTGAAGAAATCAATCTCTCCAGAGTTCCTCTGAACTATCATGACTTCTCCAACATGTTTAGTAAGTGGTGAGCTGACACTCTTGCCCCTCACTGAGAACACAATTTGAAGATCAATTTGGAAGAAGGTACCTTGCCTCCCCTCGGTACCACCTATTCCCTCTCCCAGTCTGAGTTAGAGTTCCTCTGTGCCTTTCTTGATAAACACCTCTCCATCAGTTTCATCCAACCCTCTTCCTCTGCTCATGCAGCTCTGGTCCTCTTTGTCCACAAGAAGGATGGTTCCCTCTGTCTTTGTATTGACTTTAGAGGCCTGAATAAGATTACAAAGAAAGACCGCTATCCACTTCCCTGCATTTCCGACCTTCTCAATGCTCTGAGCCATGCTAAAATCTACTCCAAGATTGACCTTCAGCATGCATACCACCTGGTCTGCATTGTCGAGGGTGATGAATGGAAAACAGCCTTCCATACCTGGTATGGCTTATATAAGTGGTTAGTTATGCTGTTTGGTCTTACAAATGCCCCGGCGGCATTCCAATGGTTTGTTAATACCGTCTTTGCTGATCTGCTTGATGTCTGCATGATCATCTACCTTGATGATACATATCCTCATTTTCTCTGAAAACATGTCCTCTCACAAAGAGCATGTCAAGGAAGTTTTATGCCATCTCCAGAAGCATGGCCTCTACACAAAACCTGAGAAATGTGAGTTTCATACGGACTCCACTGAGTACCTTGGTTACTGGATATCTCCATCCGGACTTATGATGGCTCCAGACAAGGTTCAGTTGATTCTCGACTGGCCTGAGCCTCGGAAAGTCAAGGACATTCAATCATTCTTGGGCTTTGCCAACTTCTATAGGCATTTCATTCACAACTACTCCAATATTGTTGTTTCCCTTACTCGTCTTATCCACAAAGGAGTTCCCTGGCAATTCACTGATGCCTGTTACTCTGCCTTCAATACCCTGAAAACCACCTTTACCTCTGCTCCTATCTTTACTCACTGGACTCTGGATGCTCCTATCATTGTTGAGACTGACACCTCCAACTATGCCATTGCCAGCATTTTCTCCATCAAATGTCCAGACAACAAGGTACGACCGGTGGCCTACTACTCTCGCACAATGACATCCCCAGAGTTGAATTATAATATCCATGATAAGGAGCTTTTGGTGACTCATGAAGTGTTCTGATCCTGGCATCATTACCTTGAAGGTTCCAGTACCCCCATTGATGTGGTCACTGACCACAAGAATCTCGAGTATTTTGCCACAACTAAACTCCTCACCTGGCAGCAAGCATGTTGGTCTGAATATCTGTTACAGTTCAACATGGTGGTCTGGTTCTGCCCCAGCCACCTTGGTGAGAAGCCCGATGCCCTCACTAGATGCTGGGATGTCTATCCCAAAGAGGGGGATAAGAACTACACTTGCGTAAACCTGCACAACTTCTGATCAGTATTTACTCAAGAGCAACTTGCTGTATCCCTATGAGCTACTTACCTCGCTTACATAGTCCTCCAGGCTAGCACCCTCTTTGACCTTGAAAAGCTCCACAGAAACATCCTCACCAGTCTCCCTTCGGACCTGCTAGCTGCTGTCCATCTCTCCCCTTCTGATCATTCATCTGACTCTACCCCTTCCCACTGGACTGTGGATGCTGATGGGTTCCTCTGTCTTGATGGTCATATATATGTCCCTGACATCAATGACCTCCAGCTTCACATCCTCTGGTTTAAGCATAACTACCCCATCTCCAGCCATTTCAGGCAAAATTGCACCCTGGAACTAATCCATCATGAATATACCTGGCCAGGCATCTGGACATTTGTCAAGGAGTACATCGCTTCTTGTACAGCCTGCGCCCATGCAAAGGTTCCTTGTCACAAGCCCTAGAGTCTTCTCAAACAGCTCCCAATCCCTGAGAAACCATGGAATTCAATATCCATGAATTTCATTGAGCAACTCCCAATCTCCTCTGGACATACAGCCATCCTAGTCATAGTCAACCACCTATCCAAACAATGCATCTTCATTCCAACTGACAACAAGATAACATCTCCAGAGTTGGCTAAGCTCTTTCTTCTCCATGTCTTCTCCAAGCATGGAGTACCCTCCCACATTACCTCTGATCAAGGCTCCGAATTTGTCTCCCACTTCTTCCAATCTCTAGGCAAAGCACTTGACATCAAGTTCCATTTCACTTCTGGATATCATCCAGAATGTGACAGACAGACTAAGTGAATGAACTAGACATTGGAACAATACCTTCGGATCTATTGCAACTATCAACAAGACAACTGGTCTGAACTCCTACCTCTCATGGAGTTTGCCTATAACAATGCTCCAAATGCTTCCACTGGTGTCTCTCCCTTCTTTGCCAACAAGGATTATCACCCAAACATTTCTGTTCACCCTGAATATGATTTGATGTCTGCTTGCACCAGAGAATATTCAGTAGATCTTGATTTTCTTCATCAATTCCTATGCAAAGAGATAGCCGCAGCAGTGATACCAAGAATCTGCCAATGCCAAGCAGACTCCTCCTCTGGACTTCAAAGTCAGAGATCAGGTTTTCATTAAGGCTAAGTACTTCAATTCTACTTGACCATCTAAAAAACTCTCTGAGAAGAATCTAGGTCTGTATCCCATCATCACCCAAGCTGGTTTCCTCTCTTTCATCCTATGACTACCCAACTCTATGAAGGCCATATATCTGGTCTTTCACATTTCACAGCTAGAATCTGCGGTTCCAAACACCATTCCAAATCATGTCCAACCTCCACCACCTCTGGTAGAAGTTAACAGCAAACCTGAGTATGAGATTGCTGAGATTCTTCACTCCAAAATTGACTGCAGATGAAATAATTGCAAAATCCTGTACCTAGTCCGGTGGTCTGGCTATGAAGGTACTGATGAAGAAACATCCTGGTTGTTAGTGACAGAACTCGACCATGCATTGGAACTTGTCTCCAACTTCCATTCCTGGTATCCAGATAAGCCTGGTCCTCATATTCCTTGACCTGTTCTCTTTACTTAGATTTCTTTAACTCATAGACATTTCTGACAATACTCCAATGTTTTCATTATACTCATTCCAATCTCCATTTCTTTAAACTTACATTTGAAACGACTCAAATAAAGAGGAAGTGAAGAGTAGAGTCAATGTCCACTTTGGTCCTTAGGGCAGTAAGCTTGTGAGGGAATCTCCAAGACTTCAAAGCTGGGGACTCCAGCCTCAAAGTCCGGGGGTTTATATACTATTCTACTATGTGTACATGTTTGTGTAAATACCATAACGGGACATCATACCATGATAAGAGGAAAATACATGATTGGTTGATAAGGATGCATGAGTCATAAAGAAGTGTGTTCGTGAGAGAACGAAGTAAAGAAGCATGCCTCGTGTGATGGGCATGTTGGGCATGAGGTGTGATGTCATCATGACATCATAGATAGGAGATAAGGGTCTAGCCCTTAAGCATGTGACAAGTTATGTGACTTGTGATCTAGACTGCTGATGTAAGCAGTCATGTGATAAGTTAGGTTGGAAAATGTTTAAGTCCCGATGGCCTTGTGCTGATAGGGGTTTTCCTTATATAGGAGGTTGGGAGTTCAACTCCTTCCCTGAGCAAGTTTTAAATAGTGAAAAGAGCGTTTGTAACAACATTTACAAAAGAAAAAAGAAAAACAGACAAAATATGCTACTTGTACATTATAAGGAGGATGATGGTGGTCTACTGACCCCCTATCTCCATGTCCTTCTTTCCTTTCCTGTCTACATTGGCTTCTGTGCTGGTTTCCTCCATCCCCATTTCCTTTTTCTTTTCTTTCTCCTTACCCTTCCCAGCTGCCTCTGCTGCTTCCTCCGCCAGCAACTCCAGCTCTGGCATCCCCACCTCCGACCCACTTGCATCCCACTCCCAGTCCTCCCATTCCCATTGCTTCAGCTGAGTAGCAACCAGCTCCAGCTGAGTAGCAACCAGCTCCAGCTGACTTGCAACCAGGAGGGCGATCACCTTCTTGATATCACGGAGGGCTGCATTCTGGTTGGCAAGCCTCCAGGACTGCTGCTGGGTTGCTGATGCAAGCTCTAGGATGGAGTCTCACTGCCCCGAAAGGCCAGCGACCGGATTCGCCTCTGTGTCCATCCTTATCTTCTTCCTCAGTGGCACCCCCATGTACTCCCTTTTTCTCTTCAGTGTCACCATTTCCACCACCTTCTCATCATCTTCATCATTTTCATCATCTCCAGTCGGAGTCAGCCCTGGGTGTTCACAACACATCTTGATTGTGGCATATGCCACACAGGATATTGCCTTCTTCCCAGATGCCAGCATGCACTGATTGTTCAGCCGGATGCACCTCTTGCAGGCATCTTCTGGCTGCTCAACTTTTTCATCCACCGCTCTCGCCTTCCCCTTGCCCTTTGGATGAGGCTTGGGTTGGGCCAGTGCCTGCCCTTGCTCTGTGTCAGCAAACCTCTGGCTATGGCAGTAGCCACTTACCTCCGGTGCCTTGGAGTGTTGCTGCACTGCAACCTCCTTGGCTCTCCTCTTGGCTTCCTCTTCCTCCTTCCTCAGACGCTCAGCCTTCTCCGCTTTGTGCCTCGCTTTTTCCTCTGCCTTCTTCTGCTCCTCCTCCTCCTGACAACACTGCTCCTCCTCCTCTCACTTCCTTTTTTTTTCAGTTGCCCATCAGTAGTGCTCCTGGTGTTTTGCCAGGGCCAAGGCCTCATCGTTGTTGTTGTTCTCTTGGAGCTGGTCGTTGGACCAGGAGGCAATGTCAGGGTAAGGGATTGCAGAAATTGTTGTCATGGTTGAAGACATGATAGTGGTTTGAAGAAAAGAAACGAAGCTAAGTTCCCTGCCTTATATATCCAATCTGAACCCTGATCCCATCTTGCTTAGCCCTCCACCACTCTGCTTTGACCACCCTGGTCAATTTATCTTGTCATGATTCCACAGATGGTTCCCACAGCCTTCAGGGATTCAGGCCTAAGAGGGGGATACTGTCATATTCCAGATTTCAACCAAGTCCTCTCCGGACATCTTTGAGACTATATGACTGCCTCCAGTGATCTTACTCTGGAGTTGAAACATTTCATCACTAAGTCTTCCCTGATCTCTCTTCCTTTCTTCCATATCCAATCCTATGTTCTTTCCCTGTATGTTATACTTACGTTACCTTCTTATACTTCCTTGTTCACTATTTAGTTAGCCTCCATTCTATACTGTTGTGCTCAGACAAGGAAGCACAGCCCCAGCTATGCAACTTGCTGGCACAGTAGCAGTTCCTTTGTATTCTTTGCATGACCCTAGCCTTTTCTTCTTTGGAACTCCAACCTTGATATATAAACCCATATATCCATAGCTTAGACCTCAGTTTGAATATTGACTTAATCACCCCCCTTACTCCTCCACCATTGATCTCATATTGGCGTTCTCTCGCCTGAGTATAGACGACTCATCTCTGACCCTCTAACCCTCTCATAAATTAGCAACAGCGGACTTGAACAAGGGCACACCACATAAGGTGAAGCTGAAGTTGCTTTCCAAACTGTACACCTCTGGTATTCCAGAGATTAGTACCCAGGCCTCTGTGGGACTGGATTTAACAGACCCATTGATCCCTCAGTTCTCAATGGTCCCCAGAACCTCTGCCAAGGAAGACCCTTGAGTGGACCCCCCTTTGACCCATTATTAGTCCTATGACAGCCTTAGTCTCCCTGTCAAGGAACCCCCTTGTCAGGCCCCCTCATCCTGTTTGCTGTATAGCAACAGTAAGCCCTCAAACTTCTGCAGGCCTATGCTAGACCACATCAAGTGTAACAGATTGGCTTTACTGACAAAGTTTCATTTTTAGAACTTGAAACAATGTCTGCTCCCAGAGCCACCATCTCACTCCCCACCTTCACCAGTGCCAACTTCAAGAGTTGATGGTCCCAGATTTGAACCTACTTGAAGGCCCAGCAGGTCTTCTGGGTGATTGAGCTCGCTGAGTATGCTCCCACAGCTCCTGCAAACAAAAAGGACCAAACTCTGATCCAAAACTACCTCAAATGGCACAACACTAATGACACCTGCATTGAGACTATCCTGTCCCATGTCTAGCTGGCCATCAAGGTCAAGTTTGAAGTCCAAAATACTGCCAAGAAGCTCTACAATGCTCTCACTGTTGAGTATGACAAGCAGACAATCTCATCTGCCTAGGTCATTTTCAAGAAGATCCTTGCTCATACCATTCCTGCCAACTCCAACTCCATTCCACATCTCACAAACTTTGACAACTTGTCAACAGAGTTCCTGACTGCTGGCTACTTGCTCAACCCCAAAATTGCTGGCATGATGTTGCTGGCAAAGGTATCCAATACCTACAACATTGCAATCCAGAATCTCACCTCCAAGGTTGACTCTACAACCAACAAGCTGAAGGATCCATCAGTTGCAGAGATAGGTGCTTCACTGAAGCACAGCTGGGAGACCAAGGATCTCCAGAGTTAGGGAAAGGGCCATCAGGCCAACAAGATCAGTGCTGTCAAGTGCAATGAGCAGCACAAGATGCCCTCTTTCTAGCAGCAGCAGCAGCAGCTGTCCACCTTAGAACAGCAGCAGCTGGGGCTACTGCCCCTCCAGCTGCTAACAAGCAAAAGAAAAAGTGCCACAAGCAAAAGAAGAAAGATGCTGCCCACATTGCTGAGATTGCCTCCTCAACCTGGCTGGAGCAAGCTCCAGTCATCCATACATATGTCTGCTGATGCCCCCCCTGCTACCATTGACCCACACTTGCTGGCCAATCAACCAGCTTCTCAGTATCAAGAGACAGAAGGTCCTGCCTTTGATCCTCGCATTCCACAGGCCTTTAGCCTGGTGCATAGACTGGGCATTCAATCCACTTCTGAGTTGATCAGGAAGCTTGACACCATCATTGCAGACATCACCACCACCTCTTCCTCCATCACTGCAGAAACCCCCTGACCTCCCACTAAGCACAAGCACACTAGCAAGAGGAAGGAAATCCACTCTGCCCCAGCTGCTAGCTGGGATGATGAGTACAATAATGATAATGAGCCCATTGGGCTAGTCATAGCTTCCTTGATGAAGCTTCCTGACAATGAAGACATTATTGACTTGTACAGCTCAGAGGGGGGAGAAGCCATGAATGGCATTGATTTTTTGTATGTGCAATCTCTCTGGAATGATCTGATGACATGGTCACCACCTCTGATTGATTATCTGGCTTTACCTTTTGGGTCCACAAACCTACATAATTGAGTTTGCTAATTCAATTACAAACCTCAATAAATCAATTACAAACCTAGTAGTGGCATGTAATGAGTTAGATACATTCACTTTGGATTCAAGATCAGTAAACACACTTGAACCTACTGTATTTAGGCATCAGCAATTGAATGTTGTTCAATGTACTTGCTTTGATTTGTTAGAAGCAGGTTTCTCTAATACCCAGGTAATTCAGGGGCAGAGCATGCAGCAAGGAAGATATCAAGAGACTAAGTGAGGAAATACTCACCTTTTGTATCTGAGGTTACTGGGCAAAGTCATGAAGAGTAAAGAGAAAGAAGTAGTCTGAGTGAAGACTGTATTGCTGACTCTGGGGAGAAATCCCTCTCAGAGTCCTGAGTTTATATATGTACAGGATATGCACATGGACCATGTACAATTACTATATCTAGAGGGGATGATTCATACACTAGATAAGAGAGAGAAATGCTATTGGTTCTATCAATAGCATTGGCTGATATGTGTCACATCTTATGTGTCATGCTCAATTAGCATGATAAGACCAATTCATCCTATTGATTGATAACCAGGATCATATCCAATTGGATGATTGTGTTATCTATGATGTCATAGATAAGAGTCTAGCCTTATGGTGTCATTGTCTAGAACATTCTGATATCTAATCTCTGATAAGAGATAAGAAATCAGTTCTGGACTTTGTCCAGACCATTTTTATCATGTTATCTATCCACATGATCAAGTCACATGTGTTTTATGTCATGTGCTTTAAAGTCACACAAACACATGATAACAATTTCAACATGATTCACCCAGTTTGAGCCAGAAAAGATGCATTTGTGTAAGAAAATCTCTAAAAACACAGTTTTTAGGTTATGGACCTAGGCTCGTTGACTCGGATCGAGGTTTGCATGGGTATAGCACCCGTTTTAACACTCTGGCTATCGAGCTATATAGTTACAAACCTTATGAACCTTTACAAACCCTACTACTTTTGCCCAAAAACACCCTAAAAAGCGGTTTTTTGCCTTTTTCTATCAAGTCTTTGGTGACAAACCTTCCTAAAAGTGGGTTCGATAGACTCCCCTGGATCCCCCCGACCAATTCGTGTTGTTCCGAACCCAATTCGCTTCGACGAACCTTACTAAATGTCAGAAATACTGCTTTTCTAAGGTTTGTGTCACTTTTCCCACTCTTCTACTGCATTGTATGGTCTCAAATCATGAGAGCTATCAAGGGGGATGTGAATGTAAGCATAGACATGAGCATGAGGCCAATAACCTATGGATTTTGGATTCTGGGGCATTGATCCATTTTCTCCCTGAGTGATCTGACTTTGTGGACTATCTTGAACTCAAGGGAAAAGCACAGATCCTAGTTAACACTGCAGCTGGAACAATCCACATTATTGGGATTGGCAAGGTTATCATTTGTTGGAGGCAATCCAACAGTAACAAGGAAGATATCTTGGAAGTGTCAAAACTGCAGGAACAAGTTCTGGAACCCTTGGAACCTCCAGAACTGTGCTTACTTGTAACATTTTTCAGTTACAGGTTTTGTAGCCATGAAGATGGATCCTTGATTGTTCCCACAGATAGAAGTGGATGTCAACTTGTATCCTAGTTCCCCTAAAAGGGTGTACAACCATATCGTTTGTAAACTACAATCAGACAAGGCAACATATTCTGCTTCAGTACTAGAGTGTGCAACTCTGTCCTGTTGGGATAACTTCCAACTGAAAATGCCATTTGCCAGTTGGATAAACCAGCCAGTCTGTAAGTGATAAGTGTTAGGATCTGATGCCCAGTCAGAATCAGTGAAAGCAATCAACCCTGCCTCAGATGCACCATTAAACACTAGAAAATAGTGCCTAGTACCAAGCAAATATTGACAGATATACAATGCTTTGTCTAGGTGCTCTTCAGAGGGGTTTGCCACATGCTTAGACATTGCTGTCACAGCATATGCAATGTCTGGGCATGTTCCAAGCATGATATGTATATAGCAAGGAACTGATCACTTGTTGATAGCGTGATCTTAATTCTGAGTCTACAGATCCATGATAATGAAGTGGGTAGTAACCCTGGAGCAGGGGGGTAGGTGCAGTGTATGCATTCTGCATTCTGAATCTTTCTAGTACCTTTTCCAGGTATGAACACTAATCAAGCAAGATTTTGCAATCATGTCTTTTAATTCTCATATGCAAGAATTTCTTTGCAGGATCTAGGTCTCTGCATTTCCATTTCTTCATGAAATGCCCCTTAACTTTTTCCATAAGGGCCTTGGATGAACCACAGAATAGAGCATCATCTACATAAATGATGGCAATCACCATTGAGATGCCTTTCTTTTTGTAGAGAAAAATACCAGCATCTGATTTGAGATATTCAAATCTGAGTTCTTTCATGCTCTCATTGAGTGCTTTCCATCAGGCTAGTCCAGCCTGTTTCAGGCCATAGAGGGCATGCAATAGGTAAAGTACCTTATGCTCTTGCCCTGGAACTTTAAAGCCTTCAGGTTGCTTCATGAAAATCTCTTCTTTTAGCTTTCCATAAAGGTAAGCTGATTGAATATCAACCACTTTAATATGCCAGTTTTCAATGGCAGCGAGAGCCAGCATAAGCTGAACTATCTCAAATCTAACCACTGATGAGAAGATTTGATTGAAATCAACTCCCTTGATTTGGGAGAAACCCTTAGCAACTAGTCTAGCATGTTCGCAATCATTAGGTTTCACATCAAATACCCATCTGTTGTCAATGACTTTATGACTGTGGGGGCAATTCACTAGCTCATAAATGTTGTGCTCTTGTAACATGTCAAACTCATGTCAACAAGTGGCTTTCCATTCCTCTTATGCTGCATGCAGTAATGTTTAGATGTCCCTATAAGTCCATTTGCAAAGGGATTTATGCTCTGCAGAAGCATTAACCCACTGTGGGATTGCCTTTGACATTAAAAATGTGGTTAGGTTAGCTCCCCCTTCATGACATAATCATTCAACATTATCTTCACTTTGATCAAGTGGAGACATAGGGGGGACCAACTTGGGTTGCAATGTGTTGGGATCAAACTGACCAGGCATCTGCCTAGATGGGCCAGGTTCACCAACTATGTCATGCCATTTGGACTCCTTGTTCACATCCAATTCAACATCAACTGGATGCCAATTATTGCCATAGACATTGCCAGGCTTTTAGGGAACCTGATACTATCTTTTTGAACCATGGAGTGAAGGAGGAACTTGAGGTGGAGGAGGAACCCTGTGAGATTTGTGTGATAATGTAGGGAGCTCAGGTGATGGGCAAGGAGAGGGGGTGCAAGGATGAGGGACTGGATGAGGAGATAGAGGATGAGAAGCAGGAGAGGGTGGATGTGAATCATCACTGTCAGAAGGAACTTCAGGTAAAAGCTCAACCACTATTTCAGGATAACCAGGAGGATTGGTCACTGGTGTGTGTCCCATATGAGGGGTTGATGTGCTGGTGCATGTTTGTACTTAGGAAATAGTGTCTCATCATAAATAGCATGAAACAAGGTGAAAACAACATTATTGGGGGATCTCCTGAACATATTGTTCTTTTGATTGCCTGG
>JBBPMF010000967.1:0-14003 GCA_038090175.1 Austroboletus eburneus
TGATATTTCAGAATCGTCGTCCGAAAAAGGACTATAGTGTGACGAATTGGAACTACTCGGGAGATCCAAGTTGTCCTCCTTTGAAAAAAGCGCCGAGTTTATTGATTGTGACGGAGGATGCCGAACGGGTAGTGCTGGAGGACTTGTCACGAGGATATTGATATTCGGCTCGCTATACGAGGAAGGATTGTCACCACGAATCGGAGGCTTGGAGACACTCTTGGCACTACGCGTTCAAGAGTTACGTGAATAGCCATTAATGACTGGATTCATGGGATACTCACGCAAAGCGGTTTAGCAGAACTGCTACCTTCCCTGTGCGAGAAGAAGTATCCGTTGGAACCATACCAGGCGCGAAAAAAATTTCGCTGCGAACATCCTCGGAAGGTGATCGAGAAAGATCGGAAGTCCCAGGCCGTGGTGGTATCACTGGAGGTACATGCTCGATCACCGAATCACTATGTGACGTCGCTATGGGGGGTCGGGGAGGAGGTCGAGGAGTGATGGGGCAGGGCGGAGACGACTTGAGAGTCCGCACGTGAGTTTGTAATCTGGAGCAAAGCAACGAACATGAGTTTCCAGCGATTGGACGTGAAACCGGGATGGTAACACAAGGCGAGGCTACCGCTCAGGAGGAGGAACTCACGAAAACTTGTTTCGAAGCGCGGTCACATTACCCAACATCCCATCTTCGCTACTCTCTTCAGCTCCATGGCTGTGTTCAACCGGCGATTCGGAGAGTGATTCGGACTCGGGACTAGCCCTGGGTGACCGGAGTGCGGGTGGTACAGGGACTGGACGAAGGAGTGGCTGGACGATAGGAGACGATGGCGGTCTCTTGATTAGAGGTGGTGGCGGGGGCGGTGGTTCACGTTTCAGTGAGGCTGCCTTCATGTCAGAGGCGGAGCCCTTGCTACGCACGACGTGAGTGCCGGGTGCAGCGGGCCGAGCCTGATAGATGAAATCATCAGGCGAGAGAGAGAGTCGCGCTCGAGAACGAGGTGTATGTGCTAACTCAGGAGTTAGGGCACAGTGAGCTTCAAGGGAGTTCGGAACGGGCGAGACGTGCGTTGGTTTGTGGCGTGCATTCGTCGAGTCGGAGGTGTTCTCGAGTGCAAACTTCTCGAACTTGGACCTGAGACTCTTGATGGAAGGAATCGAGGTAGATTCGATTTCGGGATTGACATCGGCCATGATATTGTGAAGAAGGAGAAGCGGAAGATGTGCAAATGAAGATGTGTGGCCCCCTATGACATGTGGAGGTTGTGCGGCAAAAGCCTACTGTAACTTCGGCAGGAGGGTGAAAAAGACACGATCCGACGAAGACGCTGTCGTCCTCGTCGATGTCGGCAGTGGAGTTGCGTCGGCCACCGGTGAAGCTATTAGCTCAAGTTCAACGTTCAAGCTCAAGCTTGCAAGAGTCACGGACAACTCGGAATAGAGTTATTTCCATTTTCGGCGAACATTCGAACTTCTAACATCGAAATGAACTTGAACTTGGCGTACCGTGGCCCGCGTGAGTTCGCACGAATCCTACAAGAAACAAAAGTCGACAAGGAGCCATCAACGTCCGCCGTCTGCATCTACAGCCATTTGCTTGAATTCAGAGAGCATAATAACGGCTGACGCATCGGATCAATGTCACGCCGTCAGTGCTGCAACCGCCACCTCTGTCTGCTTCTCCACCCGGCCCGACCCGACGATGACCATCGTCCCCTTACTAGGTATCCCATTCACGACGATAAACAACAGTACCGGCCCTGGCGTGAGCAGGTTCGTGTTCGGCGGCACTTGTGACACGTGCAAGTGGTGCAACACACACATACGACTCGTCGCTTTGGACGTTGTACGTGTTGTTCAGTTGTAGATGTCGTTGGCCCACGTTCATCGCATGTGTCGTGAAACACCCGGCAACAGCACACCCTCACCTTCAGATTTGCAGCATCACTCAGACCATCACACGCTCTCTTATGTGGCTATTTATGATTGGCGACACTTCTCGCATGAGCACCTACGTCGTATTCGAGACTCATATCGGGGCCAACGGTCTCGAATGCGTAATTATCCCTGAAACAAGAAAAAAATGAATATAGGAATTGTCGAGGGGAATGATGAATAGTATTATTGGTCAGTACGCATCCTTGAAGGGCACGAGCACAACGATACGCGGTGTTGTGCTCCAGGAGCGCAACAGCGACGACGACAGTGGGAAAATGTACGCATGGAAGGGCAATGGTATGTTTCTCACTCATAAGGTTGCATGTCACCCGTGCCGCTCATCCAGTGACCTATCCGAAGCCTGCGATAGTAACACCGTAGCGACGATGCGAGTAACGCCTCAGTGACGGCAAGAGCGTGGTCATGCAACATCACACACGACACCGTGATGACGGCGAGAAGTTGGGGCTAAGGCAAGTCATTATGATGGCCCTCATGTACCAAGGCAGGCAACTTGACGACAGCTCAGACACTAACAATAACTCGGACGAAAGCCTGGGTGCGCAAAGTTGTGCGCAAAACCACAGCAACGGACGCGGTGCGACCGTCGACATGATTACGCGCCAACTGCCTCGATGTATGTTCCCACCCATTGTACTACCTGATTGCAAACTCAGCCACTAGGCCTCCCTCAGGCTCCCTGGCACCCACCACCTCGACGATAATGACGGGGACCGCCCGCGCATGCAATAGTGCATTTAAGCTGCAGCGATGACGACGACGACGAAGGAGTTGTGTAGGGGGCTACTAGGGAAAATGACAACGAAGGTGCGGCGTCAGATGCGGCAGAAATGACAATGCCGTATGTCCCTAGAATACACAGGCGTGAATGCAAACGGTTGCATCATGGTCGTTTGTCATATTTATTTTTGAATACATAAACCTTCCTATGGACAATAGACAATGTGTCTGCCCCCAAGAGATTTCGACCAACGAAAATCTCCCCCTCTAAGTACTGCCACCACCCGTCGATGCCGGGTTGAGGCCAGCGAGGCCGAAGCCTGATTGGTCGGATAGGTTGAGCCCTTCGCTACCTATGCTTTGAAATCACGCGTTTCATCAAGTCATCGATCACATTCAGCAGATACCCTTGAAAGCTCCCTGATATTCTTACCCTTTACAGTGAGCCATGGCATCAGAATCTGACAATGGTGAGCAAACTAAGCCCTCGAGGCTGATGTTTAACATGGCGATCCGATAGTGTTGGTTGGTGTCATCGGTGGAAGTGGCCTATATCACCTCGACAACCTCACCACCGTGTACGTTCCAACTCTCGTTCATCGCGTTCACTGAATCTGTTTGCTGCAGAAAAACTGTTAACCCAGAGACGGTATGCCCCCTGACACGACCACTCATATACCCGACTGATTCGCCCGCCCGGATCAGCCCTGGGGATATCCCTCCTCGCCAATCACCATTTGCGAGCTCCTCACAGGCACGCGCATCGCCTTCATCGCGCGGCACGGCAAGGATCACGATATCCATCCCTCCTCTGTCCCCTCGCGTGCCAACATCGCCGCACTCAAACACCTCGGCGTGCGTGCCATCCTTGCCTTTAGCGCCGTCGGCTCTCTACGCGAACACATCGCTCCCGGCCACTTTTCGCTGCCGACGCAGATCATCGACCGTACCAAGGGCGTCCGTCCCGCGACGTTCTTTGATGGCACCGTCGTCGCACATGCGGCGTTTGGTGACCCGTTTAGTGTGCGACTCGTGCGGTGGCTCGAGGGCGCCGTCGAGCGTGCGCTCGCGGACGAAGGGGGCGTGGTGCACAAGGATACCTGTATCGTGTGTATGGAGGGCCCACAGTTTTCGACGAGGGCCGAGAGCGTGATGTATCGGACGTGGGGAGGGGACTTGATCAACATGAGCGTGCTGCCCGAGGCCAAACTCGCACGGGAGGCCGAGCTGGGGTGCGTCCCGTCGTTTGTATCGCTGTTCCTCTCTCTCTCATGTGCGTTGGTAGGTACGCCTTGATCGCTACAGCGACTGACTATGATTCGTGGCGCCCGCATTCGGAGGTGGTCACTGCGGCACAGGTGATCAAGACTTTGAAAGCCAACGCGGACGCATCGCGTCGCGTCGCTGCCGTCATCCTCGGGGACCTGCATGTCGCAGCGTTGCAGGGGGATATTTTGAGCGAGGAGCGGGGCTGTATGGCGTATTCGATCATGCCCCAGAGTGCACACCAGACGCCGGCGGATGTAGCCAAGTTGGCGTACATTCTTCCAGAGTATTTCAAGGAGGCCAATTGAGTTGGGGGACCGTCGTTGAAACGTTGAAGAAGGATGCAATTTACATGATGTTCTTTTTGTGACACATAAAATAAACGAAACGTGGGCCGGATTGATGTTGATGTTGACTCGGATGACATGCATGGTCACCAGCATAAATTTGGGGTTTGCTGCGCTGGCATGGGACCTGCAGTGGATAATCCGATTCACAAAGCGTCAGAGTTTTCTCAGTAATCAGCCGCGCACACTCAAACCGCTCCTTCAAGTCTCCTCGACCAGGACATTCAAAGCATGCCAGGCAAAGTGGGTTAGAAATCGACACATGATGGGCTCTACGTCCCCGGAGGCGACAGGATCGCAAATTCAAGGAACGAGACCAAGACCAAGTCGTACAACAGCATGGAGGGGATGAGATATATCTCGAACAAAGTACAACAGGGTGCATAAGAGCAAAGCGAAAAACGATTATCATGGACTTCTTACAGCTCACCTCCTTCCTTCGTGGTGCCAACAACGTTAATAAAGGAGAAAGGAAAATAGAAAAGCAAAAAGGGGGTAAAAAAAAGAAGAAAGCCAGACGACGCCAGCGCGCGCACGCAAAATGTTACGTATAAACGACGTGTTTCATGTTTTATGGTTCGTCACGATCTAGCATCCAGCGCCAAGGATCGAGCCTCACGCCTCCTCCTCCTCTCCGTCCAATCGCACCGACTCAAGGTAGCTCTCGGGAACGAGGGCGTGCATGCCTGTGTCCTTGAGTCCATCCTTGACCACGACCGCCCAGCCGACCCCGCCACCGCGTCCAATCACCCGCACGAGTTGGTCCTCGTCCAGTTTCATCTCTGCCGTGCCCTCAGGCTCAAAGGCATACAAGGCACGATAGAGCCCCGGAAATAAGGGTGGCTCGCCCTCTGCGTCGGTGTCGTCGTCCGAAAACTGCTCACCATCCTCATCGACCATGTCCTCCCACTCGTCGTCAGGTCCAAAATTGCGATCCAAGTCACCGCGGCTGGGGAACCCAAGCGAAGACGGATGAACGCCGGTATCGCCCTTTGGGAAAGCCCATGCACGGCCGAGGCCCCAGTTGAACCCACCCCACCCATTTGACCCATCGTCAACGTCCTCCCACATGCTCTGAGCCAAGATGCGATCCTTTTCTCCTCCCTCGTCGTCTTCGTCATCTTCGTCGTCATTCGAGGAACCCAAAACCGAAGCGAGACGGCGGGCTAGGAAGGTTGGCCGGTTGACACGTGGCACATGTGGGCCCTGACCTGTGAAGCGTGGATCGGTGAGTGCGAATCCGTAATCTCGGATCCGGATCAACGCGGGGGCCGTCGCCGCTGTTGGTGTGGGCTGGGGTGTTGACGTCGGTTCGGTCAGGGTGGTATCTATTTCGGTAGTGGTGGGCAAGGCGCTGAGGCTGACAGGTCGATTGCTGCTGATATGGCGGGGTAAAGCGGACGTGGTTGGTGTCGCGGCCGTCGGGGTTGTTGAAGTGGGGAGTTGAACTATGGCAGAAATTGGGCGGGAGCCAGTACCGGACATGGGGCGTGAATACTGTACGCCTGAGGCAGGGCGAGAGGAAGCACTGCTGCTGCTCATACCCGATACGGGCCGGGAAGAAGCGCGCGAGAGGCCGGATGCGCGACGCGATACTGCGGGGGATGGGGGAGCGGGACGGGAGGAAGTGAGGGAGGTGACGGACTGTGTGCTGAGTCTGTGATGGGTGTGATTTGAGGTGGATGGGAGAGAGAGCCGGGGATCTGGTGGAGCAGAAGGGTCGTGTGGGTGCGCGTCTGGCGGATCGTGAGTGGGCAGAGAAGGTTCCGGAGGCGCGGGGAGCACGCAAGGATCATGATCCTGGAAGGGGCGTATGTGCCAGAGGGAGCGTGGCATGTTCAGTACGGAGAAGATAAAGCGGGGGACGAAGGGGCTGAGGAGGCTGAAGGGGGCACGTGTGAGACTTACCACGCCGTTGGGGGTGGGTCGACTGCTCAGCGCGACGGGTCCATTGATGGCGGTGGGTGTGGTGTTGCCATTGCAGGCGGTGGCTTTGCGCGCGTCTTGTACGGCGTCCTCCACGTCCTTTCTTGACATTCTGCGTGGTGGAGATGCGAATTCGTGCGGTCCAGGGACGGGCGGGGGTATGAACGCAGATCCGGGTGAAGGGAAGGGCTGTGAGGGATCTAGTGCGGGTCGTAGGACGAGGAGGAGAAGGAGGAGAAGGACTTACCTTTGCAATTCGACATGGACAAGAGTCGATAAATTCGAATAATATTACATATATTTTGTTGCCACAGTGACCAGACTCATCAAATTTGTTTGTTCCTGTTTATCTAAACCCGCCATCCCGTCGTCGTCGTCTCGCTCAGCGACAACCGACGCTCCAACGACGCCGCCCGCTTCAGCTCCGACGATATCGTACCCCGCTGCAACCAATCCCACCCCCTCGGTCGAGGCGCAGATAACGCCGCACTTTTCCTGCGAAACCGGATCCTGACTGATGACAGGCTATTTGCTAACTGATCGCACGCCTGCACCTCCACCGAGGCATAGAACACGTCGTGGTGCTTTTCGGGCTGTTCCCTCATCCGCGTGCGTCGGCGTTGTGCGTGTTCCGTCAGCATTCGATGCACCTGTTCGCGGAGCGTCTCGCTCGTGTCCCCTCCCCGCAGTGACGCCCGGAAGCCCCCGCTCAGCCGACCGAGTCCGTCAAACCGCTCCCCATCGCCTTTTTCAACACCTTCGAGTCCGAGTCCGACAGATCGTGTATAGCCGACGGTCGCAGCCGGCGTGGCCTCAGGGGTGTTGTGTGGTACGGGAAGAACCGCAGGGTCGTTGGGGTGGGCAGAGTACGGAGGCGGTGGCTGGAACACATGCGTGTCGACGAGGGGCGCAAACGGGACGGGTGCGACGCTGAGAAAGGCACGGCGGTGTCGTGTCTTAGGTTTGTTGAGGATGGGGAGACGCGACTTGCCAAAGGAGAAGAGTCTGTTACCGAGCATGTGTCCGACGGGTGCGACGGTGCCTGAGGACGATCGCGTCAATGGGCTTCTCGTGTTACTCATATTCGACGAGACCCGCCCTACTAATAACCTCTTTATATTATCTTGCTTGCTGGGGGCTGACGTTGACGTCGTTCAAACTCCGCACTATTTATCTTATCATTATCATCTCGATATCGCAGGGTTCAATCTCCGCTTCAATATGTCGTATATAATCACCCTTCAACTTTCCGTCCCAACTGGCTAAAATGCCCGCCCCGTCCGAAGATTATCTTGATCCCTCTGAAGCCATCGCTCTTCTTCAGACTTACCCAAGATCGGATGGGCTCTCCGTCCAGGAGCTCATGGACTCCCAGGTTCATGGCGGGCTTACCTACAACGACTTCTTGATGCTACCCGGAAAGATCGATTTTCCAGCGTCCGATGTCATCACAGAGACTAGGATAACTCGCAACGTCGTCTTGAAGACGCCCTTCATGAGTAGCCCCATGGACACTGTTACCGAAACAGAGATGGCCATCAGTCTCGCCCTCTTGGGTGGTATCGGTGTCATTCATCACAATCAATCTGCCTCTTCACAGGCTGCCATGGTCCGAGCCGTGAAGAGGCACGAAAACGGTTTCATAACTGACCCCGTCGTCTTATCTCCTAATCATACCGTTGCGGATGTATTGGACATCAAAGCCCGTCTCGGTTTCTGCGGGATCCCTATCACCGGTGCGTTGTAATCTTTTGGCTTCGACGCATGATGTATATATCATTTATTTTAATCTTCGTTCTTCCGAGTAACGGATCTCATCTGTGATCTGCGGAAATCGTTATCTCATTCTGATCTTTGCCTCCTTTTTTTCATATCACGATCATTTACGCTCGTCTTCGAATATAGACACGGGATCCCTTGGAGGAAAACTGGTCGGAATTGTCACCTCACGCGATGTTCAGTTCGAATCTCCTTCAACTTCACTTCACGAAGTCATGACCACGAACCTTGTCACCGCACCCCAAGGCGTCACCCTCCACGAAGCCAACATTATTCTTCGCTCCTCCAAAAAGGGAAAGCTTCCCATCGTCGACGATCAGGGCCGACTTACCTCCCTCCTTGCTCGGTCTGATCTACTTAAAAACCAAAACTACCCCCTCGCGAGCAAGAACCCTGTGACCAAGCAGCTCTATGCCGCTGCTGCAGTCGGCACCCGACCCAACGATAGGGATCGTTTGCGGCTGCTCGTCGAGGCAGGCCTCGACATCGTCATACTCGATTCGTCGCAGGGTAACTCGATCTTCCAGACCGATATGATCCACTGGATCAAGGAGTCCTTTCCAAAGCTCGAGGTGATCGCCGGCAACGTTGTCACGCGCGAGCAAGCTGCCAGTCTCATTGCCGCCGGTGCAGACGGTCTTCGTGTAGGCATGGGCAGCGGGTCGATTTGTATCACGCAGGAAGTTATGGCTGTTGGACGACCTCAAGCGACAGCGGTCTATGCTGTTGCCGAGTTTTCCAACAAGTTTGGCATCCCAGTCATCGCAGATGGCGGGATTAGTAACGTAGGGCACATCGTCAAAGCGTTGGCACTGGGTGCGAGCGCGGTCATGATGGGTGGCCTGTTGGCAGGTACAAGTGAAGCACCGGGCGAGTACTTTTATCACGACGGTAAGCGGGTCAAGGCCTATCGGGGTATGGGCAGCTTGGAAGCGATGGAATCCGGCAAAGAAGGTGTACCGCGGAAGGCGAATGGGAAACCTGGCTCGACGAAACATGCCCCGCAGCCGAAAAGCACGCCGCACGAAAATGCAGCCACGACACGCTATTTCTCTGAGTCGTCGACGGTCAAGGTAGCGCAGGGAGTATCCGGGGACGTGCAAGACAAGGGCAGCGTCAAGGCGTTCATGCCGTACTTATACGTTGGAGTTCAGCACAGTCTGCAGGACATCGGGGTGAAGAGCTTGAGTGCGCTGCAAGTAGCCGTCCAAGAGGCACAAGTACGGTTCGAGTTGAGGACGGCGAGCGCGCAGGTCGAGGGGGGCGTACATGGGTTGAATTCGTATGTCATTTTATCTGTCGTTCGTTGACTGACGCGCTGATGCGCCATAGGTATACGAAGCGGTTGTATGCTTGAGCTCGGCTGGGACGGGTATACCCTGAAGTTGTTAACTAGTATACTCTTCTTTCGTATGTATGGAATATGGAATGGAGCTAGGGTTGTTTGTCGTGATCGTTGTTGTAATCAGGGAGCAAGAAGCCCGCTCGTTGGACTTGTGTCGAGCGGGTTCAATTGCGTAATCTAATGTCGCGAATGTTGGTGGACGGAACCTGGCAAGGCTAGTGAACATGTCCAGAAAATGAGGCGGATTCTTTTGATTGCACTAGATGAACGTGAAGTAACGAGGGTCACTCCTGGATTCCAGTTAAATACCATTGTTTCGTTGTGTCAATTATTGTAAGCTACACCACTCAACTCGGAATGGATGTCTATCGGTTCCATCAATCGGGTCGCCTGGGCACGTCAGGAAAGTGGTGAAGATATGACATTCTTGACAACTTCTTAGTTATATATTAAACTAGCTTAATGACTTTGTGTATATATCACCAATATCTAGGAGGAAACAAGTCCATGTGCGAATTGATCGAATGTTTTGTTCGTTGACAGTGATAATTTATAAGTCAGTCACTCTACGAGCTTGGTTTGATTTTGAGAGTCCTTTCTAAGAACTTCAAGTCCCCGTGTTACATTAGTACCATGCTTCGCAGTCCGTAAAAAACATTTGGTGTTGCGTGGAATGGACACTTTTCCTGGAGCCAAAGGGGACACCCTGATTCGAAGCACACCAATGCACAAAGTTTGTTTTTTCTCCGCGGACTATGCTAGACACAGCTACATCGAGACAGGGAAAAGAATGCATTTTCGTGCTTCAGCAGCTCGCCGGGATCCCACCACAGTTTTCTGAGATCTACATACTGAATTCACAGGAATTGTGAAAGCGAGTCGCCAGTAGAGGCTTCCTGTGGACTTCGTTTCGGGCCAAATTACCGTTGGTTTGCCAGTGGTTCAACATCGGCCGAGACCACTATCTATTTTTCGACTGCTCGGTCCCTGACCCAGAGCTCTCAAATTCATCATCGGGCATATATGCCCGAGGACTGAGGTATTCATAAGTCGACTGCGCAGTGCTCGGAGCCTTTACGATCTCTGACTCGTTTGACTCGAGTCGCAGCACAGGTGAGCTCTACACGATCCATCGTTCCTTGTCTAACGAATCCGCGGCTTATAGGACAATTGTCAACCTCGTTTATACAATATCGTAATTTAAAGTCATGCCAGAAAATAAGTACTCACAGAATCATGGGCAACACGAATCTGTCCTCCGATTCCACTCGTGGCGGACCGTGCAGAACTCAGCCGCTTACCTTATCAAATATCTCCAGCCGACCATGCACATTCTCGATATCGGCTGTGGACCAGGGACGATCACCGCGTCCCTTGCACGTCTCGTCCCAGAGGGCCACGTCACCGGAATCGAATACGCACCCGAAGATTCGGACGTCTTCCAAAAGGCGCGCCAACACGCCACCGAACAGGGCGTGACCAACGTCTCGTTTGCGCGTGGCGACATCTTGAACTTGGAGAACATCCCTGACGGCATGTACGACGTCGTCCACTGCCACCAGGTGCTCCAGCACGTAGTAGATCCTGTCCAGGCCCTCAAAGAGATGAAGAGGGTCGCAAAACCGGGCGGACTCGTCGCTGCGCGCGAGTGGGACTCAAAGACGATCGCGTGGTACCCCGAGACGGATGGGATCGGGGACTGGATCGCACTCTACCAGGCGTTGTCGCGCACAAGCGGTGGCGAGCCCTTCGCTGGACGAAAGTTGGTCTCGTGGGCGCTCGCAGCTGGGTTCAAGAGGGGGGCGGTAGACGCCTCGGTGGGGGGTTGGTGTTATAGCACCCCAGAGGAACGGGCGTGGATGGCGGGCGTTCAGGCGGAGCGTATCCTCAAGTCGTCATTTGGTACGCGCGCAGTCGAAGAAGGGCTCGCTGATCGGGATGGATTGGAAAGGATAGTAGATCAGTGGCAGGTGTGGGCTACGAGAGAGGATGGCTGGTTGGCTATGTTTCATGGCGAGATCGTGTGTCACGTGTAGATGTTGCTGGATCATGATGTTCGTAATTGAGTCTTTGATATGCCCCTTGAGTTTGAACGGTCACCCAGTATCTATTGACTATGGTGTTAGTCGTATCGTTTAAGATACGCGTATGAGACTACGTAAAATAGCAAGGACATGGATGCCCCTCTTCCAGCAACGTGTATAGCGGGGAGGTGATTGTGTAACCAGCGACCGCTCAGTTGAATCATTGACTTACATTGTTTGCAACGAGTGAGGAGGTCGTCTGAGTGGAGACACAATCGGTGCGTGGTCCATGTGGTTGTGCGAGATACAGACGTTGTCGAAAAGGCAAAGAGAAAATATGCATTGGAAACGTTGGAGAAGAGACTACGTTCGGTTACTCGAAGGGATTGAGATGTCGTCAAGGAACACAGTGTGGGTCGTTCCAGGAAGAAGAGTCGACGCGAATATCTAACACGGCAAGCGACTGACTCTGAGGATGGGCATCAGACTGAAGCCCGAAAATTTGATTTCGTAAACGTTGGGTTAGAATAGAACATACCAGATGATGATCAACTGGTAGTGAGAAACACGAAGATTAAATGAAATCGGCAGGAGCAGAGCGAAGGTCGTTCATAAATGCTTCATGGAAGGCCACGTAGGGAGTCGCGTGATGTTTGTCATAGTAGTCGACCAAAGTCGTTTCAAGACAAGGCCCAAGACGGTCGCATCGTCAGCGTCGGTCGAGTTCAGGCTTTGACAGGTCAAGGGAATCTGCACAGCAACGAAAGTCAAGGAGAAAGAAACAATAACATGCCTGAAAGGCGGTGGGAAGATGAGAGAAAAGAAAAAGAGAAAGGTACCCCGAACCTCGCCACACCAAATCTCACGCGTCCTTTAGTCTTTCTACTTCCTTGTGAGTCAAGCATGCCAGTCTCGGTGACGATTGACAATCAAGTTTTCCTAGCAAGCGAACCGGGGCGATTTGGATCAACCATCTATACTTTATTCCGTATTTGAAAAGAATTTCCATGTCTCGGCGCGTGTTCGAGTTCTTCGAAGCCTTCACGCGCAGGATCGAATGAATGAATTTCAATTCCGGGTCACTTTGTTGTCCACTCTCTGCTACGCAATCGTTGAGGTATGCGACGCGGATCCAAGTCGCAGCGGCGAAAAAATCGCCCCGACGATGTCCAAGGCAAGGTCGACTGCCATTTTTAACGTTGGAAATCTCGGGTGGATGTCGCCCGCCGAACTTGAGATCTCTATAACACCTTCGCAAGGGCGTCGATCGAGGGGGTGGTGGTATGGTTCTTCGAACGCGAGCGATCATCGCTGTGCAAACACTGTCGGAAACCTCGGTGCGAGGCTCTTTCGTCGCACTGATCCTGATCATATCGTCAACGGAAAGCATGAAATGGACTCGGCGTCGGAAAGTTGAGACACATCCTTCAGCAGTTCCGCACAGCTTGACTTTAGGGCACTGTCGAAGCCGAAGTGGATCGTTGTCACTGCGAATTGTCTCCCTGACGACCACAGCGTTGTTGTCTCTGTTGAAGGTGGTAGATAAAGTCTCGCCAGTCGTACGTCGCTTCGCCTGATAGCTTGAACTGAAGCGGACGCTTGGTTCAGGAGTGCGGGTACACCGAAGACTACTGGATAGGGCCCGTCGGGGTAGGAGATCGGGTGCTTCTCATCCTTGAACCGCTCCATAGCGACCAGTCCTCGAGCTTATGGACAAACATATTCCTCAAGAAATCTGGAGGTATAAATCAAGATCTAGTGACCGACAGATCGAATTGGGTCATCTAGGAAAGTATGCCTCTCTGCAGTCGTTATGTGGCGACCAATGTACGGGCCTTCGGGACAAACGTCAGACTACAAGATCCGTAAGTATAATTCGAGTTCTGGCCATCACCTTGGAAACCCTATGTACCATGTCTTCCTGCGACCGTTCTGCAGTGACTAAAAGTCTAGGCCTTCAGGACAAACGTCGTCGCGAAATCCGGGTGCGTATCTCGATATCTAGAAAAACTACAGGCATACAGGGCGATTTTTACATGCATGGCGAACGGCCGGGATATATATACATTGTTGGAACTTGAAAAAAGGACCCCACACACAAATATATCGTCTAGTGTGTTGCTGTCGAGGTATCTTCAGAGCTCGTCGCTCAAAACATGGCTTCTCTCCTGCTGCAAACTGGCTTTCTCGTTTTTGCTATCCTTGAATCCAACTTCTGTCAGCCATTTGCTCATGATCGTGTTGAATGTCTGTGGGAACTCCATGTGTGGCCAGTGCGCCCCGTCCATCGTCTGCATACGTATGTATGGATCAGCGAGCAAACGATCTGATTGTTGTGTATTGTGCACACTTTCGTATGCACATTACCTTTGTAGTCAACCGTGGCAGATACTCGGCTCCTTTGAAAGACTCGGCCACCATCATCCAGTCCGCAACGGGGTCCTTGAGTAGAGCATCATCATGCAGAGTACCTTATCCACAACGCAAACACGCACCTTCAGAGGAAGAACTGACAGAACGGGTTGGGAAATGGTAAAATTTCCTTGTTCGTGTGCGGATTTCCAAGACCCATACTTATTCTGACGCATACACCCTCGTTAGCACAGGGAAGTAAACAGGAGAAGTGAGACATCGATG
>JBBPMF010000968.1:0-14002 GCA_038090175.1 Austroboletus eburneus
CACCCCCACCTCTACCACATCCAAGGCTTGTGACCCTGATGCCATGGATGTTGACACCGTCTCTACCCCACAACCTCCCAAGCTAACTCCTGAGGAGTGGGAGCAATGCTTCAAAGAAGGACATTGCCTTTGATGCAGGCAGAAAGGCCACAGGGCTGACGCTTGTATCAAATACCCAAAGGAACCTCGCAAGACTTTGGTCAAATGAGTTGAACAGGTTGACGACGACCTCCCTAGACTCCAACCTTGCGACAATGACGATGACCTCATGGTTCGTCATATCAAATTCTCTCTCCCTGAAAAGGATTTTTAGATCGGAGATCTCCTTTGACGCGAGACTTTCCTAAAATACAACGTGTAAAAATATCTACCATGCCTGGAACAATGCAAATCCCTGTTGAAGTCATTGTTCCCACCCACACATTGAAAGTCGTCGAAACCCACGCCCTTGTCGATAGCAGTGCCGATATCTCTTGCATAGACTGGGGCTTTGTTCGCAAAAACAAACTCCCCACCACCCACCTCCCCTCCCCCCTCAATGTCACCAACCTCAATCAAGGACCCACCGAACTTTTCATCCACATCAAAGGACTTGCCCACAAAGTCCTTTTCTATATCATGGACTGTGGATGACAAAATCTTATCTTGGATCTCCCCTGATTGAAAGCCATCAACCCTACCATTGACTGGTTTGGGCAAACCCTCTCCATCAACGAGTCCACGGACCAATCCAAAGAACTCCACTCATTGCATAAAGCCGACCTCAACTGGCATGAAGCCCGATTCCAGCAGTACAAAACTGCTGTATCCTCTCCATGGACATAGTCCCCACTAAGGTTGACAAATGGTACTCAAAGGCTGTTCATTTCCAAGTCCAGAATGATCGTGCTCAGACCATCATTAACCAACACTGCACCCACTCCATCCCCACATACCGATCTTACCAGACCCCCTCCACCTCCTCTCCTTCCCAGAGGGGAGAGAAGTGGTGGATGCTGATTTTTCTTTGGAATCCTTCTGCTTAGATCCGCTGAACTTGTTATTGGACAACTTGCTATTGGAGATGGGTTTCTGGTTGCTGGAGTTTTTCTGCTGCCAGTTGACCTCGGACTTTCTCTACCAGTATCTTGCATCAATAGATTGCACAAGATGTCAGAGTTTGGCGAGAGTGGGTGGCTTGCTGACACAGGAGATTTTGTCTTTGATCTGATCTGGGAGGCCATTATAGAAATGGTGCTGGAGTGCACCTTCCCCATAGCCTTAGACTTGCAAAGTGATCTGATTAAACTCTACAACGTACTTGTTAATACATTGCGTGTCTTTCATGCCGAGGTTATCAAGCTGGTGCTTGGCATCTCTGACAGGGTCATGGGATCCAAAGTTATTCTTCAACTTGAGGACGAAGTCTCAGTAACTATCCATCCAGTTTGGATGGTATGTGGGATCTCTGGTATTGAGGAGATTGGGCTCGAACCATTCTAGAGCCATTCCCTTTAGGTAGGACTGTGCGAAAGTGACTTTAGCATGGTCGGTCCGGAAAGCCCTAGGCCAGTCCTGAAAATTGAGTTTGCACTGGACAAGGAAAGTTCAGAGCTTGCATGAAGGATTCCAAAGAAAAATCAGCATCCACCACTCCTGCTTCAGATACCCCTGGTACCTCCACCTCTTCCCCGAAACCTGATCTCTCCTCAAAGCTTGGTAAGGATGGTAAGCTAACTGCTGCCGAATGAAAGCAATGCTTCAACAACAAGTTATGCATGTTCTGTGGTCAAGGCAGACATGTTGCCAAGGACTACCCTCAGTCTACATCCCAGGCAGCTAAAGTGCGTGCTGTGAAGCCAACTCTAACCCCCTCGCCACGTCCAAGTGGACTCCATCTATGACGAACGACTCTATGAATACCTCAACTATGAGACCGAGCCCCAATACCTTCAACAAGCTCATGACAACTACACGATCAACCGGATCATCCGTTGTGGCTACCACTTTATCCCCAAAGGTGATCCCCTTGTCGCTAAGCTCACAAACTCCACCGAGCTCGCCATGGCTGCCGAGAAAGCCAAACCCAAGGTCACCCTTCCCCCAGAATATGCCGAATTCGCCTCCATCTTCTCGAAAGAAGCTACAGAGCACATACCTCCTTCCTGACCCTATGACCACGAGATCAACCTCAATGAATCCTTCACCTTGAAGGTTGGGAAACTCTACCCCCTCTCCCCAGATGAATGCAAGGCCACGGAGACCTTCCTCGATGAAAACCTTGCCTCGGGCAAGATTTGACCCTTGAACTCTCCCCAAGCATCCCCCTTCTTCTTCGTCAAAAAGAAGGATGGCAGACTCCACCCATGCCAAGACTACCGATACCTCAACGAACATACTGTTCGCGATGCCTACCCCCTTCCCCTAGTCTCCGACCTAGTCAACAAACTCCATGATGCCAAGGTCTTCATGAAGTTCGATGTCCAATGGGGCTACAACAATGTCTGAATCAAAGACGGACATCAATGGAAAGCTGCCTTTATTACCCATAAAGGCCTTTTTGAACCAACCGTAATGTTCTTCGGTCTCACCAATTCGCCAGGCAGCATAGGTATAGTTACACGTTGTATTTTAGGAGAGTCCCACATTGGTCAAGGTCTCCATTTTAAAAATCCTTCTTGGGGGGAAGGGTAAATTGAATGTGACGGACTGTGAGGTCATTGTCATCATTGTTGTCGCAGGTCTGGAGTTTGGGGAGATCATCGTCAACCTGTTCGACTTGTTTGACCAAAGTTTTATGAGGTTCCTTGGGGTACTTTCCACAAGCATCGGCGTGGTGGCCTTTCTGCCTGCAGTGTAAGCAACGTCCTTCTTTGAAGCATCGCTCCCACTCCTCATGAGTTAGCATAGGGGGTTTGGGGACATTGATGCAGTCAACATCCATGGCGTCAGGATCGCAAATTCCTGACCAAATCATTGTACCCTTGCACACGTTGAAAACCATCGTCATCCGCACCCTCAATGTCACCAATCTCAACCAGGGATCCACGGATAAAGCAGGAGTTCATTTCATCACCAAACTCTTTGTTCACATTGAAGGACTCACTCATAAAGTCCTATTCTATGTCATGGATTGCGGTCAACAAAATCTCGTCCTCGGTCTTCCATGGTTGAAAGCCATCAATCCCACCATCAACTGGTTCAGTCAGACTCTATCCATTAACGAGTCCACTGACCAATCCAAGGAGCTCTATATGCTCCACAAAGTCAACTTGAACCAATACGAAACTCATTTCCAGCAGTTCAAGCCCTCCCCTTGACCCCCTCGCCACGTCCAAGTAGACTCTGTCTACAATGGACGCCTCTATGAATATCTTGACTACAAGACAAAACCACAATACCTCTGCCATGCTCGTGACAAATGTTGAAACATCGCCTCCATGTCCACCTCTAGGCCACAGTGATGGCCCTGATAGTGACCCAGACGATGACAGTTCAGACTATTATGAACAAGACAACTTCAGATTACCTGGTGAAGGAAATGACGAGTTCCCCAGAGGCCCTCCTGGCCCTGGAGGATACCCACATAATGGCCCCAGAGATCAGGACAGTGGTGAAGACACCGACAACAACAATCCCCGAGATGTGTTTGCCAATCTGGCTGATGCCATGGGAGGGGGAAGGGGGAATGCCAGCGGCAAAGTAGTTGATCAGGACATTCTGATCAGTGATATCCAAGAGGGTGACATTGTTTCTAAACTCAGCGATATGCCGAGTGAGTTCAGGACCATAAGATCCGTTTTTCTTAGGAATGAGGCATTCCGAATGAAGCCAGTTGATGGCCTGATTCTTGGTGTCTTGGTGCTCGAGAGCACTCTTGAATTTGACGAGAAAGTTGGTGAACATCCCGAAGGAGTTGGTGGCAATGGCTTCCTTCCGGAAAGTGTCCTTTTTCATATAGGACAAGGCATAGGTGATCTTCTTGTTGTCATCATCATTAATGGCTTTGTTTATGATGAGGTAGATTTGGACAGTGGATAGCCAGGACATGGCATCAGCATAAGAGCCGTCAAAGGCATCGGGGGTTCTGAGATGGAGTTCAGTGGGTTTGGCCATCATGGCAACTTGGGCTGGGAGTAGGGGTAGGGTAAATGCTGGTTGGCAATTGACTGGGGTAGGAGACAGTATAGTGGGTACTCTGGGGATACTGAGTGCCACAGAGAGTTGATGGGCCAGTTCTAGGTCCTCAGGTTGTTGAGGAATGATGAGGTCTTTGTCAGTGTTGATGGGGTTCTCTGAAGAGGGTTCATCAGTGTCCAACAAGTCAAGGGTTTCCCTCCTCGACACAAGGTTGGGATAGGGTCTGGGGTTTCTGGGGCATTGGTAGGCAATGGTGGAGGCTTATATGATGATAGCTGATCAAGGGAGATCTTAGACCTTTTGTTATGCTCAATGTGGTCAAGTGTAGGCCTGCAGAGGTTCTAGGGCTTACTGTCACTATACAGCTGACAGGACGAGAGGGTCTGACAAGGGGGTTCCTTGACAGGGAGGCTAAGGCCAACATAAGACTAACGTCAGATTGAAGGAGGTCCACTCAAGGATCTTCCTTGGCAGAGGTTCTGAGGACCATTGAGGACCGAGGGATCAACAGGTCTTGGGACATAGCAGGGCTAGCAATGGATCGAGGATTCGAAGGAAGTGTCCACTCAACAGTAGGATGAGGACTGGGAGACCCAAGAGCAACTCCAAGATACTAGGTAAATTGCAGGAGGTCTAAGATAGCGAATACACCTGAGTATTGAAGGTTTATATATGTGAGCCAACTGGTTAAGGGTAGGTCGACAGAAGAAGGTGAGTCAGTGATAGAAAGCAATGGAACCATGAAGAAGCTGAGTCACTACGGAGTGGATGTGATGGTATCAGATAAATGTTGGTAATACAACTGCAGATGAGTCACACTAAATAAGTAAGCGGTATTGCAAAGATAATGGTAAAAGAAAGGACCCAAGCGGGGCTTGAACAGCAAGGGTCGAGATTCATTGGTATACATGGTAAGTGAAGTGAGAAAAAAGAAAGAGGGGCTCTAGTGAATCGTAACACATCCATCTATTGAAGCTGAATACCTGGGTCCAGGTAATGCTCTTCTTCATAACTATCACACATCTTTGAGTGATATGTTTTTCTTACTATCCAACTCTTACACTACTGATATGTTGTTCTATAGTGCATCCTTGCTGCCCTAATGGAGAATTTCTGCCTGCAGGAACAGCAGCAACTCCTCCAGATTTAGCAGAAAATAATGATTAGGTGCCTTTTAAAGGCTGGCTTCATTTCAGATTGACAGATTTTTTATACTCACACAGCCAAATGCCAGCACAGCAAATCAATATTGTTATGCTCGATGTAATCAGAGCATGGCCTACAAAAGGTTTGAGGGCTTACTGTCGCTATACAGCTGACAGGAGTCAAGGGGGTCCAGCAAGGGGCATCCTTGGTGGAGGTTCTGAGGACCGTCGAAGGGACGGGATCAAAGAGTTCTGGGGACCATCGAGGAGACAAGATCAAAGGGGTCTGGCAAGGGTATTCCTTGACAGAGGTTCTGGGGACACTGCAGGACTAGCGGTGGGTCAAAGAGGTTCTAAAGAGTGTCCACTCAACAGTAGGACGAGGACTGAGGGACCAAGGACAATCCAAGATACAAGGTAGATTGTAGGAGATCTAGGATGAGGATCTACAGCGGTGTACTGAGGGTTTATATACACAAGTCCAAGGGTTAAGAGTAGGTCAGGGAAGAAGGTGAGTCAGCAAGTAGAAAGCAATGGAATCATGAAGAAGGCTGAGTTACTATGGAAAGATGCGATGGCATTGGAAAAGTATCTGTAATACAACTGTGGATGAGTCATGCTAAATATGTAAGCGGTAATCTGGGAAAAGGTCACAGAAAAGAAAAGAGTCCAAGTGGGACTCGAACAGCAGGGTTAAAGCCCCTTTGGTGTACAGTGATAAGTAAGAGTCAAGGAAAGAAGGGTAAGGGGGGCCAACAAATCGTAACAAATATGCTCCTTGACATATGGGGTGAATCACTGTTTGATGCCAGTGGTGAACCTCTTTGTGCAAATCACAAAGACTTGTACCATACTATTGATGCAATACAGCAAGGCAAGGTCAAATGGGAGAGCTTTGGCATCAAATATAATCAAGCTGAGGAGAATCATAATAATCATGCTCCATGGATGGACGACGTCTATGATGTCTGGTACAGATGTCCTTGCAAGACCATTCACAGCATGCTCAGCAATCCAGAACTCGCAGGCCACTTCGATTTTTGGCCCTGTTGTGAATACAATGCACAAATGAATGAGCAACACTATCAAGATTTTTTCTCTGGCAATTGGGTTTGGCATCAAACAGTGTATATTCACTTGATTTCTCTACTTAAACATGAGACTGATGTCATATTTATAGGATACTATTATTTGCAACTATTCTGAGAGAAATGGTGCCATGTTCATTCCAATTATTCCTTGGTTCTGATAAAACTACTGTATCAGTAGCTATGGGACAGCACAACTACTACCCACTGTACTTATTAACTGGAAACATTCACAACAATGCATGATGTTCACACCATAATGGCATGTCTCTGATTGGTTTTCTTGCCACCCCAAAAAGTGCATTTATATTCATTCAAGTCAGATATGAACCAGCACTGATTATCATTTAGCTTCCTGCACAGAGGAGAAAACAGCACAATTTTGGAAGTTTTGCTGGCAACTCTTTCATATCTCACTGTCACACATACTGCAAGCCATTCAACCTTTTATGACTAAGTGGGAAGTCATTCACTGTAGCAATCACCACTATTGGCATGTTATCTATGGTCTCAGATCCTATATTGCCAACTATGAAGAGCAGGCCTTATTGGCTTGTATTGTTAGAAACTGGTATGCACAGTTCATTCTAATTTTCCTTTCTTTGTCTTGCCATGTTGAAATATTACCAGATGTCTCGGACATCAAACAAATCTTGATGAAGGTGGCTTGCAGCAATCACATGAACACACCAACATTCTAGCTGAAGAATTGGACCTTGAAGATTTGTGAAATGAATTTGGAATTGTAGATGATATCATCATATGTTTCCCACTGCATGTTTCCAATTGTTGCTTAACTGGCTTGCCAGCCTTTCACAAACAATTTCCTGTGAGCTGACATTTGTTGGCTTCTGTCACCAGATATCCTGCATCAACTAATCAAGGGTACATTTAAAGATCACCTAGTTGACTGGGTGGAGAAGTATTTCGTCCTTGCATATGGTCAGAAATGTGCTAATGAAATTTTAGATGAAATCAATCATCAGTAAGTTCCTCATCTATTGGTACTATCCTTGGTTAAAAATTTCTTGATTGGCTATAGTATATCCACTGTTGCTCCATTCGCTGACCTCTGGCGATTCCCTCAAGATTATCATTTCAAGCAGTGAACAGGGAATAACTCAAAGGTGCTCATGAAGGTATGGTCTATTGTATAATTTTATCACAAACTCAGTACTACTCCAACATGTATCTACAGATATACCTAGCTGCAATTGAAGGACATGTCCCTCATGACATGTTTCGCACTTTCCACGCATTCCTGAAGTTCTGCTATCTAGTGCACAAGGACATCATCTCAAGTACTGACCTCAGGGAATTAGAAGTACCCTTGAATGTTGCTATCATGAGGTCTTCAGGAATGCTGAAGTTGTTCAAAGCTTCTCACTCCCTTGCCAACACTCACTTATTCATTATTGTGAACTTATCAAGTTGTTTGGAGTGCCAAATGGTTTATGCTCCTCCATTACAGAGTCGAAGCACATCAAGGCCATGAAGAAACCTTACCAACAATCTAGCCACCACCAAGCTCTGAGGCAGATGCTCATTATTAACCAATGACTCGACAAGCTCATGGCAGCCCAGATTAATTTTCAACAATGTGGAATGCTTATCCTGCATGCAGGAGCACCAAACTTACTGAATATAATAGGTACATAGTTCACAAAGAAAGTTATATTCTGTTCACTCTCTTACTTCGAGTCAGTTCAACATACTGATATGCAACAAGCACTGAACAATAAATGGGCCCATGGTTAATGGGTCAAGGTCAATGATGGCTCAAATGAGCTAGAGGACACCGATGACTCCAGACCTGTTGACGGTAGCCATGTTAAAGCATTTGTGCTCCTTGCAAAGACACCACATATGTTATGATTGTATTTATGTTATTTTTATCTCACCTTGTCTACTGTCATATCCCAAATTCTCACTAAGTCCCCTCCACTCCTCCGTGTGCATTACTTCCGCTATTCCACTCCTATGTACTCCGCTACTCCATGTCCGCTTTACTTCTTGCGTTCATGTACGTTATGTTACGTTTCCCTTTGTTCTCTTCATAGTTAGTTTCCATTCCATCACTGCGGTGCTCAGGGTAAGGCACACAGCTCCGGCTGTGCGACTGACCGGCACAGCAGCGGTACTCTGTTTCCTCTGTCGCTCTGACCCTGACTTTACTACATTCGGACTTTGACCTCCGTATATAAACCCGCTGTAATATGTCTTAGCCCCTCAGTTCGAATATCAACTTAGTTCCGTCCTCTGCTCTCTCCTCCGTCATTGAGCTCGTCAACGAGTTCTCTCGCTTGAGTCTTGATGACTCTCCTCTGACCTCTGGTCACTCCATACCTCCGCTCTGCTCCCTCCGTAAATCAGGGACAACAGAACTGGACAAGGGCACACCACATAAGGTGAAGCCGAAGTCCCGACCCCCTCTGACCAACTCTGGCGCTCCGGAGTTCACTACCCAGTTCCCGACGGACCTGTACTTAACAGTATATTCAAACTCCCGCTTGTCCGAGTTCTCATCCCTTCCCTCCAACAATCGACAATCATCCATGGCCACACATACCATGCAAACGTGATCCTGATTGCGAATGCACCAGGCCTCTGACAACAAGCGCACTTCGGCTGCTCCCCCACTATACCATCCGTTATCGTTTTTTGCCAGTTCACGTCGCGGACCAGCTGTCGTCGACGAGTTCCGCAGTTTCTCAGCCCGTCGGACTTTTGCTTCCGCATCGCAGGCACCACGCCAACTGAGATCCCCAAACCCAGGCACTCGCATCGAAGAAGTCATCGACAAAGGCGAAGAAACAGACAGCTCCCACACCAAACAGCCCCTACCTGGCGGGTTCAACACACCACGGCGTCGTTGTCCTCCTCTGCATGACAACGAACCATCAGACCACGATTCCGACAGGTTTAACCCGGACGAACTCAACCTGCCAGATGACGATGATGATGACTATCCCGCCGGTGGTCCCCCAGGACCCGGCGATGACCCCGACCCTGGTGACGGACACGACAGCGACGAAGACGAAGACGAAAACGTTCCAGTCCCACAGGACGCACTCACCAATTTGGCTGACGCCATCCGCGGACTGTCACATGCTAATCGCCGTCCTGCCGAGTCCGGAAGCCAGCAGACCAAGGTTCGTGAGCCTGACCAGTTCGATGGCACGGAGCCTCGGAAACTCCGTACATTCCTGGTTCAGTGCGAGCTGAACTTTCAAGACCAGCCTAGGGCCTTTAGGACAGACCGCGCCAAAGTCACATTTGTGCAGTCTTACCTCAAGGGCATGGCCCTAGAATGGTTCAAACCCGACCTCCTCGATGTGGAGGACCCTCAATTCCGTCCTTGCTGGATGGATCATTACAGGAACTTCATGCTCGAGTTGCAGACCAATTTCGGCCCTCACGACCCCGTCAGAGATGCTGAGCACCAGCTCGACAACCTCGCAATGAAGGACACGCAGCGTATCAACAAGTACGTTGTGGAGTTCAATAGGATAGCTTCGCAAGTCTGTGGCTATGGAGAAGGTGCTCTCTGTCACCATTTCTACAATGGCCTCCCGGACAGAATCAAGGACGAAATCTCCCACGTCGGCAAGCCCGCAATGCTCGCCACACTCCATCATCTCGCGCAATCAATCGATGCGCGTTACTGGGAGCGTAAGTCCGAGATTAACCATCAGCAGAAGCCATCCGGCAACAAGTCCTCCGACGCCAAATCCGATAACAAGTCCGACAACAAGTCCGGCGGATCAAAGGGCAACAGCTCCAAGGGCAAATCTGCCACCACTTCCCCCACTCCTGGTACCTCTGGTACCTCCAACTCTCCTCCAAAGCCTGACCTCTCTTCGAAGCTTGGCAAAGACGGCAAGCTGACCACTGCCGAACGCAAACGCCGCTTTGACAATAAACTCTGCATGTTCTGTGGTCAAGGCGGCCACGTAGCTAAGGATTGCCCACAGTCAACTTCAAAGGCATCCAAAGCGCGTGCTGCCAAGACAACTCTGGAAGCTAAACTGGAAGCCTCCTCCGAGGCGAAAAAATAGAGCGCGACCTCCATGGCTCCGCACAGCCAGATGGTCGCGTTGACTCTGAATGTGCAACCAAGGAGCTCCGTCTCAATGTGTCCGCTCTCTCAGATCCCCGATCCCTTATGCCTTTCGTCTCTCTTGTATCATATGATCTCCGTCCTTTTCCCATGTTAGTAGACTCTGGCTCCTCCAATTGTTTTATAGACACTGCTTTTGTGAATAAGAACAATCTTTCCACCTACACTGTCCCTCCACTCATGCTCCGTCTCTTCGATGGCACATCAAATTCCACCATCACTCAAGCTATCGACCTCTCCGTCCTCTTCGAAACCAGTGATATCACCCCGACGACGTTCTACATCACCCCGCTGGATGGCTCCTGCGCTTTGGTCCTTGGACACAACTGGCTTACCCGCTACAATCCGTTGATTGACTGGGTCACAAGCAGTATCTCTTTCCATTCTATCCTGCAGCCCAGTCCCGCACTTCTGAGCTCGCCCCCGACTCCTAAGGCATCTCCGCCTCCGGTTGTCCCCTCTCCAGATCCGCCGCGTTTCTCCGACTGCAAGGCTCCGCCCATCGCGCTTATCAATGCTCCCGCATTCGCGCTGGCCTGTCGCCTACAAGGTTCCATGCAGTTCAGCATGGACATTCGACCAAGAGAAGGTGATCTCTGCGCCACAGCTACTGAACCTCCCGAACAGATTAATCTCTCTGATGTTCCATCGGAATATCACGAGTTCTCCGATGTGTTTAGCAAACGACAGGCAGATACTCTGCCCCCTCACCGCAAACACGATCTCAAGATCGATCTCGAAGAAGGTACCTCTCCTCCACTCGGCACCACCTATTCTCTCTCTCCTTCCGAACTTGAGTCTCTCCACACCTTTCTAGACGAGCATCTCTCCATAGGATTTATTCGACCCACCTCCTCTGCACATGCTGCTCCGGTCCTCTTCATCTGCAAGAAGGATGGTTCTCTCTGCCTTTGCGTCGATTTTCGAGGACTCAACAAGATCACCAAGAAAGACCGCTACCCACTTCCCTGCATTTCTGACCTCCTCGATGCCCCAAGCCGTGCCAAGGTGTACTCCAAAATCGACCTCCAGCATGCATACCATCTGGTCCATATCGCTGAGGGTGATGAATGGAAGACCGCCTTCCACACGCGGTATGGTTCCTACGAATGGCTTGTCATGCCGTTTGGTCTTACGAACGCCCCGGCGGCATTCCAGCGGTTTATTAACACCGTCTTTGCTGATCTTTTGGACGTTAGCGTCATTGTGTACCTCGACGACATTCTCATCTTCTCCGAAGACATGGCCTCCCATAAAGAGCATGTTAAGGAAGTTCTCCACCGTCTCTGCAAACACGGTCTTTACGCAAAACCCGAGAAGTGCGAGTTCCATACGGACTCCACGGAATACCTAGATTATCAGATGTCTCCGTCTGGCCTCACCATGTCCCCGGATAAGGTCCAGTCGATCCTCGACTGGCCTGAACCTCAGAAGGTCAAGGACGTCCAATCTTTCCTCAGATTTGCTAATTTCTATAGACGGTTTATCCACAACTACTCTGAAATCGTCGTTCCGCTTACCCGCCTCACCCGCAAGGGTGTCCCTTGGCAATTCATGGACGCCTGCCACTCCGCTTTCCAGGTGCTGAAAGCCACTTTCACTTCTGCTCCTATTCTTATGCATTGGGCTCCTGACGCTCCGATTATTGTAGAAACCGATGCCTCCGACTATGCTATCGCGGGTATTCTTTCCATGAAGTGCCCCAATGCGGAAGTCCGCCCCATTGCCTACTACTCTCGGATGTTGACCTCTCCGGAGCTCAACTATGACACCCACGACAAGGAGTTGTTAGCTATCCATGAAGCGTTCCACACCTGGCGGCATTACCTTGAAGGCTTCGTGACTCCGGTTGATGTGGTCACCGACCATAAAAACCTTGAGTACTTCGCCACCACTAAACTCCTGACCCGCCGGCAAGCCCGCTGGTCGGAGTTCCTCTCCCAATTCAACATGATCGTCCGTTTCCGCCCCGGCCGACTTGGCGCTAAACCCGATGCCCTCACTAGACGCTGGGACATCTATCCCAAAGAGGGGGATAAGGACTACACTCAAGTCAATCCGCACAATTTCCGCCCCATTTTCACCCAAGAGCAACTTGCTGCATCCCTACGAGCTACGTACCTTGCATTCCCCGTTCTCCGCGCAAGTATACTCTTTGACCTCGAGAAACTCCACAGTGATATCCTCTCCTCTCTCCCATCCTCTCCTCTTGCCGCGATCCACATGACCGGATCTCCTGACCCATCTTCCGACCCCATTCCTGACACTCCCTCTGCTTCAAGCATGATCATCCCCTCTCTGGTCATTTCGGTCAAAACCGCACTCTGGAACTAATCCGCCGTGAATACACCTGGCCAGGCATCTGTACCTTCATCAAAGAGTACGTATCCTCTTGTACAGCCTGTGCTCGCGCGAAAGTTCCGAGGCACAAGCCCTACGGGCTTCTTAAACAGCTCCCAATCCCCGAGAAGCCATGGAATTCCATATCTATGGATTTCATTGAGCAACTCCCAGGCTCCTCCGGTCACACTGCCATTCTCGTCGTCGTGGATCGCCTATCCAAGCAATGTATCTTCATCCCGACGGATGACAAGGTGACTTCCCCAGAGTTGGCCAAGCTGTTTCTACTCCATGTGTTCTCGAAACACAGAGTACCATCCCACATCACCTCCGACTGAGGTTCCGAGTTCGTATCTCATTTCTTCCGTTCTCTTGGCAAAGCACTTGATATCCGCCTTCACTTTACCTCTGGGTATCACCCCGAGGGTGACAGACAGACTGAGTGGATGAACCAGACACTGGAACAGTACCTCCACATTTATTGCAACTATCAGCAGGACAACTGGGCTGAACTCCTGCCCCTCGCGGAGTTCGCCTACAATAATGCTCCAAACGCAACCACTGGCGTCTCTCCATTCTTCGCTAACAAGGGTTACCACCCCAACATCTCCGTCCACCCCGAGCGCGATCTCACTTCCGCCTGTGCCAGAGAATACTTGGTCGACCTCAACTCCCTCCATGAGTTCCTCTGTGAAGAAATAGCCACCGCATAGAAGCGATACCAAGGACCCGCTGATGTGAAACAATCTCCGGCCCCTGACTTTAAAGTCGGAGATATGGTCTTCGTCAAAGCAAAGTATTTTAATTTGACTCGTCCGTTTAAAAAGCTCTCCGAGAAGAATTTAGGTCCATATCTGATCATTGCGCAAGCTGGCTCCGTCTCCTTCACTCTCCGCCTCCCCGACTCAATGAAGTCCGTTCACCCGGTCTTCCACGTCTCGCAACTTGAACCTTTGATCCCCAATAGTATCCCCAATTGCGTCCAACCTCCGCCCCCTCCGGTTGAGGTTGACGGTGAACCCAAGTACGAGATCTCCGAGATCCTCGACTCCAAGATAGACCGTCAGCGGAAGACTTGCAAGATCCTCTACCTAGTCCGTTGGTCCGGCTATGAAGGTACCGATGAAGAAACCTCCTGGTTACTCGCGACGGAATTAGATCACACATCAGAACTTGTCGCAGAGTTCCAT
>JBBPMF010000969.1:0-13988 GCA_038090175.1 Austroboletus eburneus
GTAGCACAAGGAAAGAAGTTGGCATGTAGACGGACCCTATCACAGTAAAGAAATCAAGGGAGTTTGCATACCTTATCTTCGAGGAACCATGACACCTCAGAACTCAGAGGGTACACGAGGTCAACCCTAAGAAGCAGTGGTTGGATAGAGCAGTTCAAAGGGAACCACTACACGTGCGACCCTACTTACATACAAAAACCAAACTTCGAGAAGTTGCCAGAGGCCTTCCGAAGATATCCCCCTACACACATGTCGAGTACTACTAAACCTGTACTCCCAAAATTCCTTTACATGAATATGATCAGTGGTGGCATGCCCTGATAAATTTTTGATTAAATGAACTTAAGAAAGACCCTCAGAGAGTAGATGCTCTTGCTGAGAAATTAGAAAGAAGATGAAAGGTCAAAGAGTTAAAAGCATTACTCTTTGACCCCACCTAAAATGTTGAATCTAGTCGACACACAAGGAAACTATAGTTGGAAACAGCTCGCAGCTGTGATCCTCAGTCTGAAAATCCAAGTTCAGGCCTTGACAGCCAGAAATGAGCAGCTCCTGGCTATGGCCCAGGATGCAGAATGAAGAGTGGAGTTAGCATATGAGGCTGCTCAACAAGGAATCACTGCCAGATCATCCCAGGGTACACCAGAGTTCCTAAGGGGCTCTAAAGTAGAAATTTTCATGGACCCTGGAATCTACAATGGTTCTAAGGCCAAATTTGAGGAATGGTGGATGAAGATGAAGGCTTGGCTTGATGCCACACCAAGATTCTTTCACCTCACCAACAGTGTGGGATGCCCGGACCTACAAGCAGGAAAGAACTGGGCTTACATAGTGCTCTTCTGCCTAAAAGGGGTAAAGGGGAGTTACTATGCCAAAATGGAGCTTGCCAAGCTCACAAATGAAGACTCAGAACTGGTAGACTGGAACTACCTGTGCAAAGAAGTGGAGGGGCTCTTCAGGCCCACTCTTAAAAAGAAATGGGTAATTAACACCCTCGAAAAATACAAACAAGGAGGACAGGACATTCACACATACCTGGCCAAGTTCCACACTCTCGCCTGGCAAGCAGAGTGTGCAGACTCACATGCTGCACACTTGTTGGAGACAGGATGCTTCAACAAAATAAAAAAACACATGTTCCAACTTGGAAGAAGAGGTGGAACATATGCTGAATTGATGAAAACAATCCAGGAGATCAGCACAAATATTGAGGCATATAAAATTGCCACTGGACAGACAAGGTTTGGCCAAGAAAGGTCAGACAAGGGCAGAGACCATCAGGTTAATGCTGCACAATCAAAAGCCCTGGCTGCCAAGGGAAGCAAGAAGTGCTTTGCATGTGGCAAGGATAGGCACATGGCAAAGGATTGCCATAACCCCAAGCCCAAATGCCAAGAGTGTGGCTGGCAAGTGGATCACAAGACCACATGCTCAAAGAAGAGCACACAAATCCATGCTGCCACAGATGGTGCCACCTCATGGGAAGAGGTTAAAAGTCCTGAGATAGCAGCCTCAGAAAAAGAGGTCTCAATGGATGACTTGCAAGGCAAGTCAATTGCAGAAATAAGAACCCTCTTCCAGAAAGAGAAGAAGGGAAAAGGGAAGGCAGCCTGAGAAGTCAAGGATCTCAGTCCACCAATGGATTTGAATGTTTAGATGTATTTACTCCTGAGGAATCCTCTGTCAAAGGCAACAGGGTTAAGGGTGGTGGGCTAGCCAAAAGCCACCAGATTAACATAATCAGAAATGAAGAATATGAAGTTCTCGATGAAAACCCAGTAATCCTTGAAACTGGATCTCTACCAAAAGATGGTATCGACATGTGAGAAATTGCTCATATGCGAGTCGAAGAAGAAACCTTAGACTTCCCTGAAGAGATCTTTGTGTGCACGGTTCACCAAAGAAAAGATATCAAAATGAATGTTTCCATTGGCTTGACGCCAAACTTCCTTCTTTCAGTTGAAGCTCTGCTTGACAGCAGAGCCAACTGGCTTTTCATAGACGAAGCATGGGTTGTGAGACATGGTATCCCCATGAAGAAACTCACATGCCCTATACCAGTATTTAATGTGGATGGATCCAAGAACTCCACTGGGAATATCACACATTCTGCAGACTTGGTCATAGAATTTGACAGACACAGGGAAAAGATGATGGCAGAAGTCACCAATCTAGGAGGAACCACCCTGGTCATTGGTTACAACTGGCTTCTTCACCACAACCCTGAGATTGACTGGCAGAAAGGCACTGTCAAAATGACATGCTGCCCCAGAAGCCGCTATTTATTACAGAACCATGCTAGCCACATCTGTGATGCTGCAGAAGATGATGATGAACAAGAGGAAGCTTGAGAAGGGTACTATGCCTGTGCCACACTAGAAGTGCCACCCAAGCCTTCTGAGAATTCTCTAGAAGAGCTCATACCTGAATACTACTATAAATGGCTAAAGGTCTTCTCTAAGGAAGAATCCAAGTGGATGCCCATAAGGAAACCTTGGGATCACATGGTAGATTTAAAAGAAACATTCCAACCCAAAAAGGGAAGAATCATACCACTGTCTGTGACAGAACAAGAAGAAGTGTCGGCATTTATAGACGACCAACTAAGAAAGGGTTACATATGCCCTTCTAAGTTCCCTCAAACATCACTGGTGTTTTTTGTTCCAAAGAAAGAGAATGGTACAGGATTACTGTTACTTCAATAAACACACAGTAAAAAACAATTACCCACTGCCATTGATTGGTCAGCTGGTGGATAAATTAAAAGGGGCTAAGTTATTTACCAAGATGGATCTTCGTTGGAGATACAATAACATCCACATCAAAGAAGGTGAAAAATGAAAAGCCGCCTTTGTTTGCTTCTGTGGAGCTTTTGAACCCTTAGTCATGTACTTTGGGCTGTGCAACTCCCCAGTGACATTCTAAGTGATGATGAACAAACTCTTCACTGATATGGAAGATGTCTGCGTGGTCTACATAGACGATCTGATGATATTTACAAAAACAGACTCTCAAGAAGAGCATGAGAAGATTGTACAAAAAGTTCTAGCTCACCTCGAAGAAAATGATTTATATATAAAAACAGAAAAATGCACATTCTTTGCCAAAGAAGTGGAGTTTCTAGGTATGATTGTGGGAAAAGATGGGGTTCGCATGGACGAAACCAAAGTAAAAGCAGTCCTAGAATGGCCAATCCCAAAAAATCTCTATGGAGTTAGAAGCTTCATGGGATTAGCTAACTTCTATTGTTGGTTCATCGCTGACTATGCTTCTATTGCAAGGCCATTGAATAACCTTACCAAGAAAGACGTTCCATTCATATGAAGCAAAAAATGCCAAAAAGTATTTGATACGCTTAAAAAGCAATTCACCACTGCCCCAGTACTCACCTTCCCTGATATTGACTGTCAGTTCTGCATGGAATGTGATGCTTCGGATTACACCACAGGAGCAGTACTATCTATCCAGAAGGAGGAAAAGTGGCATCCAGTCACTTATTACTCCCACTTTATGAACAACCAAGAAAGGAACTACCCGGTCGCAGATAAAGAACTCCTTTCGGTAATGCACACGTTAGAAACATGGAGGCATTATCTAGAAGGAGCTAGATTTCAGTTTGAGATCTGGAACAATCACCAGAACCTTCAATGGTTTATGGTCAGACAGGATCTGAATTGCAGACAAGCGCGCTGGGTGCAATATCTATCTAGATTTAACCACATATGATATCACAAACCTGGTACCACAATGGGAAAAGCAGATGCCCTCTCCTGCAGGGAAGACCATGCAGAGGGAATAGAACACAATAATAAGCAGGTTCTTGTCATCCTGCCAGAGCAGATCAGAACTATTCAGATCCAAGATGAAGGCAATAAATTATTAGAAAGAATAAAGATTGCAACTCTTCTGATGAAGGAAAGCAAAAATCCAGAAGCTCTACAAAAAGGGTTTCACAGATGATGTCAATGATCAACTTCTAATGACCACTGATAATAAGATCTTCATTTCACCAAATGAAGATCTCTGCTGAGAGGTGGTAACGAACTGCCATGACACGCCCTCTGCTGGCCACCCTGGTCAGGAGAAAACCCTAGATCTGCTGCACAGACACTACAATTGGCCAGAAATGGCTACATATGTAAAAGAATACATTGCTAGATGTGATGTGTGCCAAAAAATGAAGACAGGCAACAAGCCACCAGCCAGCAAGCTTGAGCCTTTGAAGGTCTCTACAGCCCCATGGGTAGACATTTCCATGGATTTCCTCATGGATCTCCCTTTATCTAATAGAAGCGACTCTATTCTTGTCATTGTTGATAGATTCAGCAAAGAAGTAGAGTTCATTCCCACCAATAAGACGGCAATCTTCTTAGAGATAGCTCACCTATATTTACATCACATGTGGACAAATCATGGAATCCCACACTCTGAAACAACTCAAATATAAAGAAGCAAGGAGTAGAGCTGAGTGGCCACTTTGGTCCTTAGAGGGAAGAAGCTTGGTTGAGAGGAAATCTCCAAGACTTCAAAGCTGGGAACTCCAACCTCGAAGCCCTGGGGTTTATATACTATTCTACTGTATGTACATGTTGTGGTAAATACCATAAAGAGACATCATACCATGATAAGAAGAAAATACATGATTGGTTAATAAGAGTGCATGAGTCATAAAGAAGCGTGTCCGTGAGAGAAAGAAGTAAAGAAGCATGCATCATGTGAAACATGAGGAGTGATGTCATCATGACATCATAGATAAGAGATAAGGGTCTGGCCCTTGAGCATGTGACAAGTCACGTGACTTGTGGTCTAGACTGCTGGAGTAAGCAGTCACATGATAAGTTATGCTGGAAAACATCTAAGTCCCAGTGACCTTGTGTTGATAGGGGTTTTCCTTATATAGAAGGTCAGGAGTTTGACTCCTGCCATGAGCGAGTTTTAAATAGTAAAAAGAGTGTTCGTAACACCACCCCCCCTCTATGGGTCAGATTCCTAGATGACCGGAGTGAGTATGTTGTCTATGTCATAGGGGTTAAATATGTTAAAACGAGTAAAGGCACCCCGTGCAAGGGCCTTAGGGTTCGTTTCATGGAATAATGCAACTGCATCTGCTGCATTTCTTAAATTAGACATTGGTTCCCAGGTGCGCTCCTCTTCTGAGTAGCCAGCCCAGTGGACCAAATATTCTTTACGTCTCCCATTCCAGCGGGTGTCTATGATATGTTCTATCTCATATTCAACTTCCAGTTCGTCATTGACCATTACTGGTCTGGGTTGGAATACTGGTTGTCCATTGAGGCGGCATAGATAGGGTTTAACCCTGGATACGTTTACCACAGGATGAATTTTCATATTACGTGGGAGTTTAAGATGCACTGCATTGTTTCCCACGCATCGTGTGACTTTGAAGGGTCCTAGCCACTTCTCTGTTAATTTACGCGAATCTTGCTTCAAGCAAAGATTGCTGGTAGGTAGAAGCACTTCATCTCCGATGGAGTACTTTGGAGCATCAGAGCGGTGTTTATCCGCCTGAACCTTCATTTTTCTTTGAGCCTGCTCAATGTTATCCCGAGTGGATTTTAAAATAGATGTTATGTTATTGGCTAACTTGTCAACTGCTGGAGTGCGACTAGTGCCAGGTTCTATTCCCATTCTTGGGGTATAAGTCCGTGTAACTTCGAATGGGGCTTTCTGCATAGAAGCCTGCTTCTTTGTGTTGTAACTGAATTGGGCTATGGGTAACCAATCTGCCCATTCAGTTTGCCTCTTGTGGCAATAGATCCTGAGATACTGCTGGAGATCTCTGATCATTCTCTCCATCTGACCATCTGTCTGTGGATGAGATGCCGTGGATAATTTAGGTTTAATCCTGAGTCGCTTGCACAACTCCGTCATCACCTGGGATATGAATTGTGGTCCACGATCGGATACAATAGAGCGTGGGATTCCATGATTTGTCCACACACGATGTAAATATAGGCGAGCCGTCTCTAGGGCGGTTGCCGTTTTGTTCATGGGAATGAACTCTACTTCCTTGCTGAATCGATCAACAACAACGAGAATAGAGTCGCTTCCATTAGATAAGGGGAGATCCGTGAGGAAATCTGCGGAAACGTCTACCCATGGGGCCGTGGAGACCTCCAAAGGCTCAAGCTTGCTGGCTGGCGGCTTATTGCCTGTCTTCATTCTTTGGCACACATCGCATCTAGCGACGTATTCTTTTACATAAGTGACCATTCCTGGCCAGTCGTAGTATCTGCACAGCAGATCTAGGGTTTTCTCCTGGCCCGGGTGACCAGCAGACGAAGTGTTATGGCAGTTCGTTACCACATCTCTGCGGAGATCTTCATCTGGTGGGACAAAGATCTTGTTATCATTGGACCGAAGAAGTTGTCCTTTGATATCATCTGTGAAACCCTTTTCGTAGAGCTTCTGGATTTCGCTTTCCTTCATTAGAAGGGTGGCGATCTTTATTCTTTCCAATAATTTATCACCTTCATCTTGGATCTGGATAGTCCCGATCCTCTCTGGTGGAATGACAAGAACCTGCTTGTTGTCTTCTTCGACTCCTTCCGCATGGTCTTCTCTGCAAGAGAGAGCGTCTGCTTTTCCCATTGTGGCACCCGGTTTATGGTACCAGATATGGTTAAATCTAGATAGATATTGTGCCCAGCGTGCTTGTCATCGGTTCAGATCCTGTCTGATCATAAACCATTGGAGATTCTGGTGGTCGTTCCAGATCTCAAACTGGTGTCTAGCTCCTTCTAGGTAGTGCCTCCATGTTTCTAACGTGCGCATTACCGAAAGGAGTTCCTTATCTGCGACCAGATAGTTTCTTTCCTGGTCATTCATAGAGTGGGAGTAATAGGCGACTGGGTGCCACTTTTCCTCCTTTTGGATAGATAACACTGCTCCTGTGGCATAGTCCAAAGCATCGCATTCCACTCTGAATTGACAGTCAATGTCAGGGAAGGCGAGTACCGGGGCAGTGGTGAATCGTTGTTTGAGCGTTTCAAATGCTTCTTGGCATCTTTTGCTCCATATGAATGGAACATCTTTCTTAGTGAGGTCATTCAATGGCCTCGCAATGGAAGCATAGTCGGTGATAAACCGACGATAAAAGTTAGCTAATCCCATGAAGCTTCTTACTCCATGGAGATTCTTTGGGATTGGCCATTCCAGGACTGCTTTTACTTTGGATTCGTCCATGCGAACCCCATATTTTCCCACAATCATGCCTAGGAACTCTACTTCTTCGGCAAAGAATGTGCATTTTTCTGGTTTTATATATAGATCATTTTCCTCAAGTCAAGCTAGGACTTTTTGTACAATTTTTTCATGCTCTTCTCGGGATTCCGTTTTTGTGAATATCATTAGGTTGTCAATGTATACTACGCAGACGTCTTCCATGTCTGCAAATAGTTCGTTCATCATTGCCTGGAACATTGCTGGGAAGTTGCATAGCCCGAAGTACATGACTAAGGGTTCGAATGCTCCTCAGAAGCAGACGAAGGCAGCTTTCCATTCATCACCTTCCTTGATGCGGATGTTGTTGTATCCCCAGCGAAGATCCATCTTGGTAAATAATTTAGCCCCTTTTAGTTTATCCACTAGCTGACCAATCAATGGTAGCGGGTAATTGTTTTTCACAGTGTGCTCGTTGAGATAGCGGTAATCCTGTACCATCCTTTTTCGTCCATCTTTCTTTGGAACGAAGAACACTGGTGACGTCTGAGGGGACTTAGAAGGGCGTATGTAACCCTTTCTTAGTTGGTCATCAATGAAAGCCGACACTTCTTCTTGTTCTGTCACAGACAGGGGTATGATCCTTCCTTTTTTAGGTTGGAACATTTCTTTTAGGTCTACTGCATGGTCCCAGGGTTTTCTTATGGGCATGTGCTCGGATTCTTCTTTAGAGAAGACCTTTAGCCATTTATGGTAGCATTCAGGTACCAGCTCTTCTAAGGACTTCTCAGAAGGTTTGGGTGGGGCTTCTAACGCCGCTCTGGCATAGTAGCCTTCCCATGCTTCCTCCTGCTCGTCTTCTTCTTCTGCAGCATCACAGATGTGCAGGGCGCGATTTTGTAATAAGTAGCAGCTTCTTGGGCAGCGAGTCATCTTAACTGCGCCCTTCTGCCAGTCTATCTCAGGGTTGTGGCGAAGAAGCCAGTTGTAACCAATAACCAGGGTGGTTTCTCCTAGATTGGTGACTTCTGCCATCATTTTTTCTCTGTGACTTTCGAATTCTATTACCAATTCTGCCGAATGGGTGATATTCCCAGCGGAGTTTTTGGTTCCATCCACATTAAATACTGGGATGGGCTGTGTGAGCTTTTTCATGGGGATGCCATGTCTCACGATCCATGCTTCGTCTACGAAGAGTCGGTTAGCCCTGCTGTCAAGTAGGGCTTCGACTAAATGAAGGGAGTTTGGCATCGAGCCAATGGAAACGTTCATTCTTATCTCTTTTCTTTGGTGAACCGTGCGCACAAAGATCTCGTCAGGGAAGTACGAAACTTCTTCTTTGATTCTCATGCGAGCGATTTCTCGCATGTCGATACCATCTTTTGGTAGAGAACCCGTTTCAAGGATGACCGGGTTCTCATCGAGAACTTCGTATCCTTCATTCCTGATTAAGTTAATTCAGTGGCTTTCGGCTAGCCCACCACCCTTAACCCTGTCGCCTTCGACGGGGGATTCCTCGGGAGTAAATACATCTAAACATTCGAATCCGTTGGCGGACTGAGATCCTTGATTTCTCAGGCCGCCTTGCCTTTTCCTGTTATGATTCACGCATACCCTACTCCTTTTTCCATTCTTACCATTAGCCCACATAACAGACAGTGCTCCTGCCGTTTGAGTCCTGCTCGAGCCACTTTATTTCTCTCGTATTCCTTTATCTCTGCTTACCTATTTAGTGTGACTCATCCGCAGTATCCGCAGTTGTATTGCCACCTCTTATCTCTGACTCGTTTCCCTTCTTCGCGATTCCATCGCTTTCTATAGTCGAGTCATCCCTTTTACACTCCGCTTTATTCACTCTTAACTCGCGTATATAAACCCCTTGATACCCTCGATGTATTCCCCAAGTTAGACCTACCCGAATCTACCTTGATCATCAATTCCTCTCGGGTCCCCAGTCCTCGCCTTACTGTTGAGTAGGCGCTCCTTTCGTACCCTCGTCACTGCATAGTCATGCAGTTCCCTTCGTCCCTGAGTTACGACAGGACAGCCCTCTGTCAAACCCTTGCCACGTCAGCTGAACAGCGATGTTAACGTTCTTCGTACCTCGGGTTTATGCTAGCGCATAACAAAGGTCTAACTTGCTCTTCACAGGGCAAGCCTCGCCTTAGCCCATCATTCACCCCTACTGTCCCTCGAACCCTAGACCCTCTCTAGGCCCCCGCCACTTCCACGAAGCCCCATCGTCCTCCTCAGAGAACTCCTCAGCCTCGCAAGAAGAGGTACCCACTGACGACGATATCATCGTATCCCCAGAAGATCAAGAAGATCTTACCCTCGCCCATGCCCTCTCAGCCTCGCTGGTACTCCCACGAGCCCCTACACCCCCATCCCCCGAGCCGATCAGAAGATCGAACCCCTTCGCCGTAAACCCCATGTCCCACATGAACCCCACCCCATCGACGGTGAAACCCACTGAACTCTGCCTCGGAGTCCCAGAAGACTTCGATGGATCCTACGAGCGTGCCATCCCCTGGTACTACTCAGTCATGTCTTACCTCATCATCAACAACGAGGTTTACAACACTGACGAAAAGAAAGTCGCCTACGCCCTCTCTTTCATGAAGAAAAAATCTGCCCTCACTTGGGCTGATACCTACCGACGCAAAGCCATCGACTCCAGTACCTTCGGAACTATTGAAGAGTTCGCCAAAGCATTCAAAACCTCTTTTGAACGACACAACCTTGCCGACAACGCTATTCACTGGCTATCCACCCACCGCTGTGTCTCCCTTAAAGGACAAGACCTCGCCACCACCCTCAACGCCTACATTGCGGACTTCCACAACAATGTCGCCAACTCTGGCATCACTGATGAAAATGTCCTCATCAACTTCTTCGCCAATGGCATCCCTTCCCCCCTCATGAGACGGGTCTTCGCCATGGACACCTCCCCCATCACCGTCTAAGCATGGTATGACAAAGCTGTACACTTCCAAACACAATGGGAACGCGCTCAGGCCATCTCCGGCAAAAAAACCGAGTACCGGTCTTACTCCAACTCCACTCCCCGTCCAAAAGACCCTAACGCCATGGACGTTGACGCAATCATCACCCCCCGTCCCCCAAAGCTCACCGAGGAAGAACGACAATGTTGTTTCAAGGAAGGACGTTGCCTACGTTGCCGAAAGAAGGGTCACAACGCCAGAAATTGTCCCACCTATTCTTCACCCTCTACCCCTCGCACCGCCCGCATCGAAGAAATTGAAGAAGGCTCGACGACCGAACTCAATAAAATCTCCATCCCCTCGGGTTTTTAAATGGAGGACCTCTATCGACGCAAGGTTCCTCCTCTTCTCCTAAATGTACGCATGTAATAGTATCTACCGAACCTGGAACAATGAAACTCTCCATTCAAATCATCGTTCCCTCACATACGTTGAAAGTCGTCGACACCACTGCCCTGATCAATTCCGGAGCTGACATCTCCTGTATCGATTGGAACTTCGTGAAGAAACATAAACTCCCCACCACCCGCCTCCCTCACCCCCTCAATGTCCGAAGTGTCACACAAGATCCCACCGCCCAAGGAGGGGTAAAATTCTCCGCCGAACTCTTCGTTCATATTGAAGGGCTCGCCCACAAGGTGGTCTTCTACGTCATGAACTGCGGGACCTCTAATGTCATCCTCGGACTCCCGTGGCTCAAGACCACCAACCCTTCCATTGATTGGTCGAATCAAATCATCTCCATCGCAGAATCCACCGACCAATCAAAACTCCTTCACTCCCTCCACTCCGCCGACTCCAGGAGACATGACTCCTACTTCTGCTCCTTACTCCCCAACAACTACCCCGAAATCCGACATATCCATGTTCTCCCAGACCACCGCCACCTTCCCAGTTTCCTCAAAGACGAAACGAGAGAAGAGTTCGATAACAACCCCATTCCCTACGCAACCGTGAACAGGATCTTTCGCGGCGACTCTCGTTTTGTCATCTCCGGGCCTGCCAATCTTATAGGAAAAATAAACACATCCACGGAACTCGCTGCCAACGCTGAAAAAACCAAACCAAAGCAGGTCTTACCTCCCGAGTACTCTGACTACGTGGCGGTCTTCTCGAAAGAAGCCACTGAACACATCCCCCCCTCTCGCCCCTACGATCACGAAATCAACCTTGACGACTCCTTCACCCCGAAAATCGGGAAAGTGTACCCCCTCTCCCCCAACGAACGCAAAGCTACAGAAGCATTTATTGAAGAAAACCTTGCCTCTGGGAAAATCTGTCCCTCTAACTCCCCACAAGCGTCCCCGTTCTTCTTTGTCAAAAAGAAGGATGGCGGCCTCCGTCCCTGCTAGGACTACCGATACCTGAATGAGCATACTGTCCGGGATGCCTACCCCCTTCCCCTCATCTCTGACCTCGTTGACAAGCTAAAAGACACGAAACTTTTCACCAAATTCGACGTCCGCTGGGGCTACAACAATGTTCATATCAAAGATGGACATCAGTGGAAAGCTGCTTTCGTCACCCACAAAGGCCTCTTCGAACCTACCGTCATGTTCTTCGGATTGACCAACTCCCCCGTGACCTTTCAACAATTCATGAACGACTCTTTCCGAGACATGATCGCCGAAGGATGGCTTGTCGTCTACATGGACGACCTCCTAGTCTACTCCCCCACGGAAGAACTCCACGTCGAACGAACTCGACGCGTCCTCCAACGGATGCAAGAACTTGACCTGCACCTCAAACTCAAGAAATGTCGCTTTGGGGTAACCGAAGTTGATTACCTTGGAATGATCGTGAAACCCGGTCAACTCGCCATGGACCCAGTCAAACTCGACGGGATTGCATCCTGGCCTACCCCCGAGAAACTCAAGGATGTCCGATCGTTTCTAGGTTTCACCTGAAACAACTCCTATTGCCCTGCAGTAGTGAGGTGTTGTAATGGTCCTTTGACCCTTGGTATAAAGGATATGATCCCTTTGGATCCTTATGAGCAATGATGGGAGGAAATCTCCAAGACTTCAAAGCTGGGGACTCCAGCCTCGAAGTCCGGGGGTTTATATACTATTCTACTGTTTGTACATGTTTGTGTAAATACCATAAAGAGACATCGTACCATGATAAGGAGAAAATACATGATTGGCTGATAAGGTAGCCTGAGTCATAAAGAAGCGTGTCCATGAGAGAAAGAAGTAAAGAAGCATGCCTCGTGTGATGGGCATGTTTGGCATGAGGAGTGATGTCATCATGACATCATAGATAAGAGATAAGGGTCTAGCCCTTGGACATGTGGCAGGTCACGTGACCTGTGGTCTAGATTGCTGATGTAAGCAATCACGTGATAAGTTATGGTGGAAAACGTCTAAGTCCCAGTGGCCTTGTGCCAATAGGGGTTTTCCTTATATAGGAGGTCAGGGGTTCGACTCCTGTCCTGCGCGAGTTTTTAAATAGTAAAAAGAGCGTTCGTAACACCACCCCCCCTCTATGGGTCAGATTCCTAGATGACTGGAGTGGGTATGTTGTCTATGTCATAGGGGTTAAATATGTTAAAACGAGTAAAGGCACCCCGTGCTAGGGCCTTTGGGTTCATTTTGTGGAATAATGCGACTGCTTCTGCCGCATTTCTTAAGTTAGACATTGGTTCCCAGGTGCGCTCCTCTTCTGAGTAGCCAGCCCAGTGGACCAAATATTCTTTACGTCTCCCATTCCAGCGGGCATCTATGATGTGTTCTACCTCATACTCGACTTCCAATTCGTCATTGACTAAAACTGGACCAGGTTGAAACACTGGTTGTCCGTTGAGGCGGCGTAGATAAGGTTTAACCCTGGATACGTTTACCACAGGGTGTATTTTCATGTTACGTGGGAGTTTAAGATGCACTGCATTATTTCCCACGCATCGTGTAACTTGGAAGGGTCCTAGCCACTTCTCTGTTAATTTACGCGAATCTCGCTTCAAGCAGAGATTGCTGGTAGATAGAAGCACTTCATCTCCGATGGAGTACTTTGGGGCGTCAGAGCGGTGTTTATCCGCCTGAACCTTCATTTTTCGTTGAGCCTGCTCAATATTATCCCTTGTGGATTTTAAAATAGATGTTATATTATCGGCTAACTTGTCGGCTGCTGGAGCGCGACTAGTGCCAGGTTCTATTTCCATTCTGGGTGCGTAGGTCCGTGTGACCTCGAATGGGGCTTTTTGTGTAGAAGCCTGCTTCTTCGTATTATAACTGAATTGAGCTATGGATAGCCGATCTGCCCATTCAGTCTGTTTTTCGTGGCAATAGATCCTGAGATACTGCTGGAGATCTCGGATCATCCTCTCCGTCTGACCATCTGTCTGCGGATGAGATGCCGTGGATAATTTAGGTTTGATTCCAAGTCGTTTGCACAATTCCGTCATCACCTGGGATGCGAATTGTGGTCCATGATCGGATACAATAGAGCATGGGATACCATGATTGGTCCACACGCGGTGTAAATATAGGCGAGCCGTCTCTAGGGCAGATGTCGTCTTGTTCATGGGAATGAACTCTACTTCTTTGCTGAATCGATCAACAACAACGAGAATAGAGTCACTTCCATTAGATAAGGGGAGATCCGTGAGGAAATCCGCGGAAACGTCTACCCATGGAGCTGTGGATACCTCCAAAGGTTCAAGCTTGCCGGCTGGTGGCTTATTGCCTGTCTTCATTCTTTGACACACATCGCATCTAGCGATGTATTCTTTCACATAAGTGGCCATTCCTGGCCAGTCGTAATATCTGCGTAGCAGATCTAGGGTTTTCTCCTGACCAGGGT